>JXCR01096475.1:12741-32649 GCA_002079205.1 Phalaenopsis hybrid cultivar | reverse complement strand
TTACATGGTGGGCAGCCCGACCATCTTCAACAGCAAGAGGATCTACACTCATACATCCCTTCCTTAGCTTTAAACAACAAAGTCATAGGATATCAAGGTTGTTTGCTTAGTGCAACATAAATCCTCAAATACATCTTTTAGGANCAGCAAGAGGAGCTACACTAATACATCCCTTCCTTAGCTTTAAAACAACAAAGCCATAGGAATTTGAGGTTGGGCCTAATGCAACGTAAATCCTCAAACATATTTTTTAGGCCTTTGTACAACCATATTGTACAATATAAGCCCTAAACTCATCTTAGGATCCCTATTTTTAGGCCTTTGTACAACCATATTGTACAATATAAGCCCTAAACTCGTCTTAGGATTCTAATTTTTAGGCCTTTTACAACCATATTGTATAATATAAGCCCTAAACTCGTCTTAGGACTCTGAGGTTTAGGTTTTTTAAGCCCTAAACTCGTCTTAGGATTCCGAGGTTGTCATTCGTCATGACCTAAATCCTCACATTTTTAAGGTTTTTTGTGCTGATTGTTTCACACAAATGTAAATCCTAATAGCCGAGGTAGTCATTCGTCATGACTTAAATCCTCACATCTTCAAAGGTTATTTGTGCTGATTGTTTCACACAAATGTAAATCCTGACAATAAAAATTGCAAATAACATCTAAATGATTTCTCCTAAATTGAAGTCAAACAATAGGATAGCTTGGGAAATCACCGAACNCTACACTAATACATCCCTTCCTTAGCTTTAAAACAACAAAGCCATAGGAATTCGAGTTTGTTTGCCTAGTGCGACATAAATCCTTAAACACATCTTTTAGGCCTTTGTATAACCATATTGTACAATCTAAGCCCTAACCTGTCTTAGGACTCCGAGGTAGTCATTTGTCATGACTTAAATCCTTNTCCGACCATCTTCAACAACAAGAGGAGCTACACTAATACATCCCTTCCTTAGCTTTAAAACAACAAAGTCATGGGAATTCCGAGGTTGTTTGCCTAGTGCAATGTAAATCCTCAAACATATTTCTANCATCTTCAACAGCAAGAGGATCTACACTAATACATCCTTTCCTTAGCTTTAAACAACAAAGCCATAGGATTTCGAGGTTGTTTTCCTAGTACAANAGCTTTAAAACAACAAAGCCATAGGAATTCGAGGTTGTTTGTCTAGTGCAACATAAATCCTCCNAAATACAACTTCAACTAAATTAAAATGTCTCTATTGGAAGATCGGGAACCCTCGGAGGAGGTAACCTACGGTGTTTTAAAAATCTTTCGATTGCTAGTACAATCCTGTTGTACAATCTAAGCCCTACCCGCATCCTCAAATAGCCATAGGAATTCGA
Source organism: Phalaenopsis hybrid cultivar (assembly GCA_002079205.1). Classification (NCBI taxonomy): domain Eukaryota; kingdom Viridiplantae; phylum Streptophyta; class Magnoliopsida; order Asparagales; family Orchidaceae; genus Phalaenopsis; species Phalaenopsis hybrid cultivar. The sequence goes on along the minus strand of JXCR01096475.1, from coordinate 31,294 downwards.
GGTTGTTTGCCTAGTGCAACATAAATCCTCAAACACATATTTTTAGCTTTGTACAATCCTGTTGTACAATCTAAGCCCTAACTTGCCTTAGGATTCCGAGGTTGTCATTTGTTTGTACAATATCAGGTTGTTTGCCTAGTGCAACATAAATCCTCAAACACATCTTTTAGGCATTTGTATAATCCTGCTGTACAATTTAAGCCCTAACTCGTCTTAGGATNTTATGTGAGAGATTATGAATCAGACGTATCGAATTGATTCGATGTAAAAATTGAAATTATTGGATCAATTTTTGAAAAGTTATGAATCAGACATATCAAACTGATTCGGTATAAAGATTGAAATTATTGGATCAATTATGTGAGAGATTAGGAATCAGACATATCGAACTGATTCGATGTAAAAATTGAAATTATTGGATCAATTTTATGAAAGGTTATGAATCAGACATATCAAACTAATTCGGTATAAAAATTANACCAAACAGATGTCATAACTTTCTTTAGTTTATTTGATCAAGCCTCACCTCAACTCTTGTGTTCATCCTTCGAGATAGATACAGGATTTGAAGTAAAGCGCTCTTTCATCTAAACTATGAAAATTATGGGGTCAGTTTGACTTCATCTTTTTCAAAACTAAAAATTTTTTAAAACGTTCTTCCAAAGCGGGCAACGGGATTTCAATTCTGATGACCGACAGCTTCATACGGGCAAACCCCACACCAAAAATAGTGCCGACAATGACCAAGTAAACATCACCAGTCATCATCATCATCTTCTTGTTCTACATCAAAGCTTTGTTGCTGATACGGGGTAAAGATAGAGTCACTAGGAAACTAAACTGAGTGGTCACCCCTCATGTATCTAACCATCACATCATCATAAGCCACATCATATTCAAACTTCTGCCTTATTAAATCATCATTATGTGCATTTCTGGCATCCATATTTTCTATCCTACTTTCCATCCTTAAGATATCTCCCTGTTGGATTACCATTTACTCCATAAATCCCTGGAGAGTAAAGGCACTAATAGTAGAAGGAATATCTCTACTCCTACTTCCAGATCTCCATCCAACATGAGATTCATAAATTTTAAAATTTTCAGGCCCGATAGGTTTTAGAGGTTCAATCCTCTCCTCATTCACTCTAAAATCAACTACTGTCTGCTCACATAGTGTGAAGATTAGGGCAGGGTGTGCTAAACTACCAGTCATCTCACCCAAAGAAATGTAACGAGTATTTCTATCAATAATAGAGCCTACATCTATCCTTCTCATCTGTTGAATATAGAAGTTTAGGATGACTCTATCCTTTGTAACCTTGCTATGATGATTCATTGGTATCATTCTGGCAGATATAAAGTAGTGTCAAGCCTTAGATACTACATTTAACATAGAAAGAGGAAGTTTACCTTAATAGTATTCTTCACCTTCCAAGCTCCTCTTCTATCAGTCAAAAAAGAAATAACTTCATCTAAGGCCTCATTTGCAACAGAGAATGCTTTGTACTCACAGAGATATTCTTCTTGTAACTGATAAAATTCATTGATTCTTGTTGGAGGAAACTCCATTATTTTTTCACGAGCAAAAAAGTAATCCTCAAAAGTTTCCTTAAAGTTGGCATAGAACTCCATCACTATACCAATAATAGCCTCGATAATAAAGTAACAAAAATTATCCCACTACCGAGCAACGTTTAATCTTTCGACTTCTCTACCCGAATTTTTAAATGCTCGATCTGGAATTTCTTTCTTAGCTATAAGTAGACTATTGAAAAAAATGTTAGTCTTGTAGTTGACAAATTTTTTATCATCATAATCCACTTTGCTCTTTCCCTTGCTCATTCTCGGTGTCATGACAATCTAAGAAAAATTGATAAAATCCAAATAAATCTCCAAAATTCTGAAAATCGCAATGTGGAATGTTCTAAACTTAAATCTACTAAGTAAGAGTTCTTCGCCAAAGGATTTTCTCAAAATCTTCCCTACAATTTCAAAATTTTGGATCTCGGCAATGTAAGATAAATCCTTGGTGAAAATAAAAAATTTTGAGTTCAAAGTGTAGCTCTTACCAAGAGAAGATGAAATCTGAAATTCTTTTACCTTCAAATGGCCTTAAATCCAAGAACTAGTAAGCCCTAGGTGCACAAACTAGAGTTTGAAGGTGATCGAAGGGGTAAAAATGGTGTTTTTACTATGCAAATAGCATAATTTAAAGGTTCTAGGCACTTTCGAGTCGAGGATGTTGTTGGGACCAGTGCCAAAAATTTTATATTTTTTATTTTTTGCAATTTCAATTTTCTTTCAATTCACTCCAAAGTTTAATTAGTCTTTTTTAAACACTAATATTCATCATAAAATAATTCACAAATAAGCATTTTCACAAATAACACCAAACTAACTTTTATATATGAAAATTCAAATTTTTACAAACACACATTTCTAATCACACTCACACATACATAAAGGAAACTAAACTATAATTCAGCGTCGAAATCAAACTACAACACTAGAACGCTGACATAAAACTATACACACAATTAAAGTTATAAGAGTTCTAAAGCAAAGTCAATCCAACACAGTCACATTAAAAACATAATTAATTTAAAATAATAGAGAGTCCAACTTCTTCAATTACTCTTCTTCATCTTCAGTATTTTCTCCTCCTCTAATATCTCCTATAGACTCGTAATGGATGTACAAATTGTAGAAGGGTCGGTACGGGAATTGATCAGTCGAATTTTCATCGATCCATCCATTTTTCTTGAACATCTGCACTAAACCTGCTTTAATTGTTCTAGTATGATCAAAGTTCTCCTTCATCCTCCAATCTATGTGATCAAAAAGGTAATTAAGATTTCTTATTGCATTCATGATACTTTGAATTCCTCTTTTGATTCTTTTCATTTTCTTCTCCAAAGCTATTGAACTTCTAACAGTATGTGGCATTAATGGTGTCGAAGCATGTGATGAATGATCTAAGAAAATGTTCAATACTTCATTTCCATTTCCAATATAGTTTTCATCAATAGGAATCATGGGCTCCCAAAGTAACAATACTTTCTCCCAGCTTTCATATGGAATTTGAGATTGACTACAAAGTAAGAAAATTATATAAGGATGCCCCAGTCAATATATTGGCCCATTCATAATAATACCCATAATAGATTTCAAAATAATCGATCCCACATCAATGGGCTTTCCCATTTGAATGCAATAGTTTAAAATTGCACTTTCTTTTGTAACTCTACTAATCTTTATCGTAGGGAGTAATTTTGCAAAGATGAAGAAATGTCATTGTTTAGATATTGGGTTAAGCAGTGAAGTAGAGAAACTAATGTATCCCTCATCTCTAATTTCCCAATTATCATTTTCATCCATCAGAAATTGGTATCATCATATCTTTTGATGGGATAAAATTTGTATAATGACAGATTGGCACGCTTTCTATCTTATACAAATCATTAATTTGTGACTGGGTAAATGGTACAGCTTTACCTCGAATGAAGATGACCTCATGGGCGATTTCATGTAAGTTAGCATAAAATTCCTTTACCACTGGAACAACAACTGCAGCGATAATGTAGCATAGAGTTTCTCAATGTCTCTGTACAATGATTTTCTCAATCTGAGAACTTTGATTACTCAATCCATGATTGACAAAGCCTCTCTCCTTGATAAGTTTCCTCTTCGTAATGACTTTGTCGTATATTCTTTGCACGTCAAAATTAATATATTTTCTTCTATTGCAAATTCCATAACTTGAAGTATTTCTGGAATTGGAAGCCATGGATTTAAAAATTTGGAAGTTTTTGGTCGTTTAAGGCATTTTCAGGCCTTTAAAAACACCTCTAGGCAGTTATTTCAGAGTGCAATCTCGTCGAAGTCTGTCAAATTCATCCTGAGCTACAAGAACTATTTTGAATGTTGTAGGCGCGCCTGATGGAGCTATCGGTGCCAAGGCTTGTGTAGAAGGGCGTCATCAGCGCCAAAGCCTATGGTTGTGTCACTTCTTTTTTGGTTCAATTCAATTCCTAATTTTCTTCCAATACAAATATTTATATTAATTTATGATATATAAAATGTTGTAGGATTCTAAGATATTATTATTTCATAATATTTTTAGAACACTTATTAAAATAAATAGTAAGATATATAGATATAAATAAATAGATATATGTGGGTTGCCTCCCACAAAGCACTTGGTTTAACGTTGTCAGCCTGAAGTACCATTATTTAATCAGGATGACTCAACATCAAAATTTCCTTAAATTGTGGCATGTGCCTTACATAATAATGTTTCAATCGATGCCCATTAACTTTAAATATCTTTCTATTCTTAGGATCTTTAATAACAACAGTTTCATAATGATAAACTTTAATCACATTGAATTGTCCTAACCATCTAAATTTTAATTTTCCTAGAAATAATCTCAATCTAAAATTATATAATAGAACTTCTTGTCCAGGTTCAAATTTCTTTTTTATAATCTTCCGATCAAGCCATATTTTCAATTTCTCTTTATAGATTTTTGCATTATCATATGCTTCATTTCTAATATTCTCAAGTTCATTGAGTTGAAATAATCTTTTCTAACCAACATGTTTTAGATTAAAATTAAATTTCTTAATAACCCAAAATACTTTATGCGTCAATTCTACTAGTAAGTGGCATGTTTTTTCAAAAATAAGTCTATATGAGGACATTCCAATATGAGTCTTATAAGCAGTTATGTATACCCATAGTGCAACATCTAATCTAACAGACCAATCCAATTTATAAGGATTTATAACTTTTTCCGAAAATTCATTTTATTTCACGATTTGATATCTCTACTAGACCGCTTGTTTGGGGATGATACATAAAAAATATATGCATTTTTAGACTCATATTTTATATTTATTTTTGGTGATATTGCACTTTAATGGAAGGTATTTTTTATGTTTTATAGTAGGTTGTTGATTTTTAGGACTTGGAGCAAAAGGGAAGCAAAAAAGGATGAAAATTGGAGTCAAAATGGAGAATTTAAAAAAATGTTCAGCGTCGACGGTACCAGACTAGGCTCCGAAGACGCCATTTGACAGAGAAGACAGATTAATTAAAATGGCCTCTAGCCCCGTCAGCACCATAATGGTCACCCACGGTGCAAGTGACAGTGTAGTCCCTGTTTCTAGAAGATTTGACAAATTTGGATGTTTTTTGAAGAGTTTTTTTATGCATCTATTGGAGAACCAATTAAGGCTCTATTTAGGGCCAAAATTTGATCAGAACCCCCCTCCCTTCGAACCATTTTTAAAACCTAGGATTAGCCAATGATTTTCCATAACATTGAATCAGAGTAGAGAATTAAAATTACTTATATTTGGCACAATACAAATTTAAGCCATTTATCCCATCTCATTTCACCAAAAACTCATTGTAGTGGAAAAGATGTTTTTTTTATATAAGAAATCTTCATCACTTAAACATAGTTTAGTAGTTACTGTTTTAAACGCTGCATTTAAGTTTTGCTAGTAGTTATTAATTTAGTTTTGTTAGCATCTTACACATTTGAAATTAGTGAGAGTAATTTCGTTTGATTTATGTGAATTTTCAAGTTAATTTATCATTTAAAATTTAAACTTCCCCCGTGAGATCAATATTCGGAACTAAAATAGAAAATCTTATATTAATTGATAATAATACGTATACTTGCTTAAAATCCCAATCTTAAATGCTTAAAGTTATTATTAATAAAATACCACATCAAAATTTTGGCACCGTTGTAAGGCGTAGTCAACTTTATAAATTTTACACAACTATATTCAACCAGAATGAAGTCTTTGGCGCCGTTGCCGGAGAAGGTAACTGTAAATCAAATNTATATATATATATAATATCAAAAAAAAATTTAAAACTAAAAAATCCAAAAAAATATTTATATAACTATATTTTTAAGAGTATTTTAAGAAATTCTTTTCTTTATTATATTTGTTCATGCAAAATATTGAATCACAAGGTTTAGTACCTTACGATTTAGAATTAGAACATATTATTAGAAAAATTCGAAAACAACAAAAGAAAATTAAACACTTGAATGTAATGACAAATAACTTAGATAATCAAATAAATGAAAATCAACAGAGACTTTTAAAAATTATGCTAATCCAATAGCAGATGAACTTGACTTAACTATTCAAAATCCTAATGTTTATGCTAATTCATTTGAGCTTAAACCTATAATTATCCAAATGATAGAAAGTAATCAGTTTGGAGGAAGACATACTGAAGATCGTAACTTACATCTTTCTAGTTTTCTTGAAATTTTTGCTACTTTTAAATATGACGTAGTGTCTAATGATGCAGTTAGGCTTAGACTTTTTTCCTTTTTCATTAAAGGATGAAGCCAAAGCTTGGCTAAATTCATTAGCAACAGGATTATTAGAACTTGGGGAGAACTATCACAAAAATTCTTGGCTAAATATTTTCCACCCTAAAAAATTTAGAACTTGGGGAGAACTATCACAAAAATTCTTGGCTAAATATTTTCCACCCTCGAAAACCCCTAAGCTTAGAAATGATATTACATACTTGGGGAGAACTATCACAAAAATTCTTGGCTAAATATTTTCCACCCTCGAAAACCGCTAAATGTAGAAATGATATTACATTTTTTTGTCAGTTTGAAGGGGAATCAATATATAAAGCCTGTAAAAGATTTAAAGATCTCCTTAAAAAATATCCACAACAAGATTTAACGTATTGGTTAATAATTTAAACTTTTTACAATGGATTAATAGGATCACTTAGATCTATTATTTATGCTGCTACAGGTGGATCTTTAATGTCAAAACCTTTTGATGAAGCATACACTTTAATAGAAGAAATGGCTTCTAACAAATTTTAATGGTCCTCAGAAAGGGTAAATCCTAAGAGAGTGGTTAGTATTCATGAATCTGATGCAATGTCTATTTTAGCATCTCAAATTGGTGCTATATCAAAAATATTGATCAAATTGGAGTGAACTATTCTCAAATACCACCAGTATTAGAGGAAAATTCACTAGGGCAAATAATTGATACTCAATCATCTTATGAAATATTGAATATTATTAATAATCAAAATAACAATCCCTATTCTAACTATTACAACCATCCCTAATTTTAGTTGGACTAATTATAACAATTCAATGACTCCTTAAGAAATTTAATAACCAAGGAAATCGTAATTATCAACCTTATTATCTTCCTGGGTTTATCTCTAACCTTAACCCATAAGTTATGGAAAATAAGTTGATGATGGAAGATTTATTGTTGAATATGGGAAATCAAATACAAAATCAAGAGGCTGCTATTATAAATATTGAAAATCAATTAAGACATATTGCTACTGCACTTAGTAATATGTCTTCAAAAAATCTTTCAAGTACTGTGGAAGTTAATCCCAAAAATAAAAATAAAAGCAAATTAAAGAAATTTAATTACGAAGTGGAAAAGAAATTGAAACAAGGATCCAAAGAGAAACCGAAGTTGATGAGGAGAAGGAAGAGATGGAAAATGAACATAATGAAAATGAAAATAATGAAAATGAACAAACACAAGTTCCTTTAGAAATATTATTACCTCCTTTTTCTCAACAACTAAAGCAGAAGAATAAAGAAAAACAATTTAAAAATTTTTGGAAATCCTTAAAAAGTTAACAATAAACATTCCTTTCATTGTGGCTTTGGAACAAATGCCAAGTTATGTGAAATTTATTAAAGATATATTAAACAAGAAAAGGAAGTTTGCACATCATGAGACTGCTGCACTCAGTGATGAGTGTAGCACTATTATCCAGAAAAAGCATTCTAAAAAGTTAAAAGATCCTGGTAGTTTTACTATACCTTGTGCAATTGGTGAAAAGTTTTATAGAAAAGCCTTATGTGATTTATGAGCGAGTATCAATCTTATGCCTCTATCAATTGTTAAACTTTTAGATTTAGGAGAGATTTCCCCTACTACTATAACTCTTCAGTTAGTTGATCGATCAATCACTTATCCTAAAGGAGTTATAGAAGATGTATTAGTAAAAATGGGTAAATTTATTTTTTTTGTAGACTTTATAGTATTAGATATGGAGGAAGATAAAGAGATTCCTATTATTTTGGGGAGACCATTTCTTTTTTAGATATGGAGGAAGATAAAGAGATTCCTATTATTTTAGGGAGACCATTTCTTGAAATAGGGAGAGCTGTAATAGATGTACAAAAAGGAGAATTAATAATGAGAGTTAATGATCAAGAAGTAAAATTTAATATTACAAAAGCTGCAAAAAGGAGAATTAATAATGAGAGTTAATGATCAAGAAGTAACATTTAATATTGCAAAATCTATGAAATATCTTACAATATAAAAAGACAATGAATGTTTTAGGATGGAAGTCACTGATTATCTAAGTAACGAGTGGTTTAAGAAAGTGTTTGAAGAAAAATTTAGATAACAAGAATTTAGTTAAAATAAGGATGAAATAAAAGAAGAAAATTTTAGATTATATTCATGACAAATTTGAAACTTTGGATTTGTTGGAAAATGATAATAAAAAGCTTATTCCTTCAAGTATTAAACCACCTGAACTTGAACTTAAAGTATTACCTACCCACTTAAAATATGTGTTTTTAGGAGATTCATCTACATTTCTTGTTATTGTATATTCTAAGTTAACTGAAATTCAAGAACAACAATTAATAAAAATGTTAAAAAGATATAAAAATGCTTTTGGATGGACTTTAGTAGATATTAACGGAATTAATCCTTCAATTTGTATACACAGAATTTTATTAGATGAACAATATGAACCTAAAGCTAATACTCAAAGGAGATTAAACTCAATAATGAAAGAAATTGTTAAAAAAAAATTTTGAAGTAGTTAGATGCTGGAATTATATATCATATTTCAGACAATGCTTGTGTAAGCCCAATTCACTATGTTCTAAAGAAAGGAGGAGTGATTGTTGAATTAAATAAAAAAAATGAATTAATTCCAATAAGACAAGTTACTGGTTAGCGAATTTGTATATACTATAGAAAATTAAACCTGGCCACCAGAAAAGATCACTTTTATTTACCCTTTCTAAACCAAATGTTGTTTAGATTGGCTGGAAAAAAATATTACTATTTTTTAGATGGATATACCGGTTATCATCAAATTCTAATTGCTCCTGAGGATCAAGAAAAGACAACATTTACAAGCTCTTATGGAACACTTGTTTTCCGTAGAATGTCTTTTGGACTATGCAATGCATTTGTAACATTTTAATGATGTATGATGTCAATATTTAGTAATTTGATTGAACATGGAATAGAAGTATTTATGGATGATTTCTATGTGTTCGGGACTTCATTTAAATTATGCTTGAATAATTTAGAAAAAAATTCTTGAATTATGTGAAAAAATCAACCTAGTACTAAATTGGGAAAAATGTTAATTTGTGGTTGTAAGAGGAATTGTACTTGGGCATAAAATTTCTAAAAATGGAATGAAAGTAGATCCCGCAAAAGTTCAATTTATTGAAAAATTACCACCACCGACTACTATCAGAGGGGTTAGAAGTTTTCTAGGACATACTGGTTTCTAGATGTGCTACATAAAAAATTTTTCAAAAAGAACTAAGCCATTTTTCTTACTTTTAGAAAAAGATACAAAATTTGATTTAAACGGGGACTGCATAAAAGCATTTGAACTATTGAAAGAGAAGTTAATAACTATACTATAATAGTCCCACCTGATTGAGAAAAACTATTTGAAATAATGTGTGATGCTAGTGATTATGCTATTGAAGCTGTTTTAGGATAAAGGCACAACAAAAATTAAAGTAATATATTATGCTAGTAAAACTATAAATGATACTCGAATTAACTACACTGCTACTAAAAGAGAGTTATTAGCTATGGTTTATGACTTTGAGAAATTTAGACCTTCTTAATTAGAAATAAAGGTATAGTGCATACAGATCATTGTGTTATTAAATACATGATGCAAACAAGGATGCTAAACCAAGATTTATTAGATGGATGCTTGTATTGCAAGAGTTTGATTTTACTATAGTTGATAGAAAGGGAAATGATAATCAAGTAGCTGATCATTTGTCTATACTAGAAAAAGAAATATTAACTAATTCTGCAAATGAAATTTAGAAAATTTCCATGATGAACAATTATATAGCATTGATGAAATAGATATACCGTGGTATGACGATGTAACAAATTATATTGTAAGTGATATTCTACCACATGATATTAAGAACTCAAAAATAAAGAAATTTATATATGATTCAAGATTCTATTTTTGGGATCACCCATATTTATATAAACAGTGTAAAGATCTAATTATTATAAGGTGTGTGCCTTATGAAGAAACTCAACAAATAATTGAAAGATGTCATCATTCTGAATTTGAAGGACTATTTGGAACTAATAAAACTGCTTATAAAATTTTGCAAGCTGGATTTTATTGGCCTACTCTTTTTAGAGATGTTAATGAATATGTTAAAATATGCGATCAATGTCAGCGAGAAGGAAATATTTCTAGAAGAAACAAAATGCCTCTAAATTACACATTGGAAGATGAAATTTTTTATGTGTGGGGATTAGATTTTATGGGACCATTTATGCCTTCATTTGGAAACTTATATATATTAATTGATGTTGATTATATGTTCAAATGGATTGAAGCTGTTGTTGTACCTAAATGTGATGCTCAGAGTGTTTGTAAATTTTTAAATAAAAATATTTTTGCAAGATATGGAATGTCGAGAGTAATTATTACACATGGAGAATCCCATTTTAGAAATAAGAAAATTGAAAAATTAGTTAAAAATAGGATATTATACATAGAATCTCTACTGCTTATCATCTGAGACTAGCGGTTTAGCAGAAATATCAAATCATGAAATAAAATGAATTTTAGAAAAAATTGTAAATCCTTATAAATTGGATTAGTTTGCTAGATTAGATACTACATTAGGCATAAATAATTGCGTATAAGCCTCTTATAATAATGTCCCCATACAGACTTATTTTTGGAAAAAATTCCACTTACCAGTAGAATTGAAGCATAAAGCATTTTGGGCTATTAAGGAATTTAAATTTAATCTAAAAGATGCTGGTGAGAAAAATTTATTGAAACTCAATGAACTTGAGGAGATTAGAAATGAAGCATATAATAATACAAAAATTTATAAAGAGAAAATGAAAATACGACATGATCGGAAGATTAAGAAGAAGTTTGAACCTGGACAAAAAGTTTTATTATATAATACAAGATTGAGATTATTTCCAGAAAAACTGAAATCCAGATGGTTAGGACCTTTTAAAGTAATTGAAGTTTATCATCATGGAACTGTTTTTATTAAGGATCCTAAAATTGGAAAGACATTTAAAGTTAATGGGCATCAATTGAAACATTAGTATGAAGGATACAAATCACAATTTAAAGAAGTTTTAATGTTAAGTCAACTCAACCCAACAAATGGTATGTCGGGCTAATGACATNCCCAAGACTTAGGGGTATGACTTTTGAAGTCAATAATTAATCAATTTAATACCCCTATTTTGATTTTAAAATGAAATTCAAATCATGAATAATGACCATTTAAAACTTAACCTTTTCAAAACTAATTAAGGCACTCACCTAGATCGTAAGGGCTCAATAGTGACTTAGGCTAAATCAAGTTTCATTTAAATAAGGATTAGAAAAGTAAATATCATTTAAAATTAGAACATCTTTCAAACACTACAAGCCCAAATAGGACCAAAATTTGGTTAAGAGTTCCAATAACACTAAATTGCCTCTTTAAGGGTCTTCACCCACATAATCTTCAAAATTAAATTACAGATGATAATTACCTTACTCTTAAAGATAATTGACACATCAATGTTCATTGAGCATTAGGGTGTTTATAGGATGAATTATTAAGCAACATAATAAGTTTAAAAGAACTTGGGACTTTCCACCATGCAGCGAGAGCGTAGCACGGACCTGCTTCTTTCTCTAGATCTGTTGGATACCTAAGAGATCTACTAAACTTAATATATTTTGCTTGGCAACATCATCCTTAATTAAATTCCTAAGGACTCACCGAGATATGACCTAGGGTTAGATAGGTCGTCAAAATTTTACTTCCCTATTTCATATAAACTGCCTTAACATGCCTTTTTAGTTTTAGGTGGTGGAACGAGAAGACTCGCTAGGTACGCTTTTACAATTTCTTATACTTTCATACTGTACTTTTATACCTGCAAATTTGCATGCTAAACAACGATGACACCGTGCATGAAAACTAAAACTATCAGGATAGCCACAAAACCACATAAGATATTGTTCCTCCTGTATGAATTTAGCGTCTATTAACTTCTTAACATCGTTTATAACTTGTTGTTCAATATCAAGACGCATTCTTCTTGAAGCTTGCTTAACTGGAATAGCCGTAGGATCTAGGCCCAATTTATGTACTGTAAATTATGGCACCAATCCGGGCATTTCCTCATAACTCCAAGAGAAACAATCTTTGAACTCTGTCAACACCTTAATCATATTCATAGATTCTTCTTCACCAAGTAGAGAGCTAATAAAAATTGGCCTCGGTTCCTTTTCGGTACCTATGTTAATTTATTATAACTCATCTACTGTTGATTTAATCTCTTCTTTAAATTCAGGTGGGGCATCGTCAATCGTAGACTCTTCATAGCTGTTCAAAACTTTCAAACAATCTTTTTCATGTCCATTAGTAACAACTAAGCAAAATTCTGTATCATCAACAGGCCCTACTGTCCCGAATCCAAGACCTTGCTTAGAATTAAAGGCTTGATTATCATTATTCCAAAGTTTCTCAAAGTATTGTGATTGATTTTTTGACCATTGCTTAGGTACCAGACTACGCTGAGCAAGATTTTGAACAAAAGGCAAATACCAATCAACAGGTAATTCCATTAAGTCGGAAGAAAGCTCATCTTCTTGTTCTACATTGTTTTCAGAACTAGAGGATGAAGAACCATGATGAAACTTAATTGCTTTCATACATGCACTATGTACCTCTTCGACCATCTGACCCTCAATTTTATGAGTAGAAATCGGGGTGAGGGCCATAGTTTGTACATAGCGATTAATCTGATCGTACATTGAACCATAATCATGTTTCTCTTCGTCTTCTAAATCAATTTCAAAAAGAGGTTTCTTCTGGTTAATCGTCATTACGTGTTTCCTTATTTTTTTATTTTTAGAACTGTCTACCAAACCAATGTTGATGATTGGACTCTTTTGTTCAACAATTTTATCATTCCTTCCGCGACCTCGTCCCCGACCTCGACCTCAAATACGAGTTATAGAGGAACTCTCACCCTCTTGTTGTAAAGGGGTAATAAAAGATTGCTGAATCAGTATCGGATGACCTTGTCTTTGTATATCTTCTGGACCCTTTACTTTTCTTGTAATATTGTCTTGAAGCGTAACATTCTTTTTCAGAGGAGTATAGTAATTGGTATTTTCATGAATGCCTATTTCATGAATCGAAAACGGTTGTAGATCTCCCTTTATACAATATTCTTGTCCTTCCAAACAATACTTTATGCATTGGTGTAGTGATGAAGGAACTAAACTGTTCTCATGAATCCAGGGTCGGCCCAAGAGAGCATTGAACGAAGTCTTAGAATCAATGATATTGAATTTCACAGTTGTTACTAATTCTCCAATTTTCATCAGTAATGTAATTGATCCAAGAGCTCTTTCCCCTTTCTGATTAAAGCCTCTTAACATCATCTTATCAGCAGTCAATTGTCTTGCGTCTAAGTTCAAATACGCCAAAGTCCGTAAACTCATTATATTAATGGATGCCTCTGGATCCACTAATACTCTGGAGAGCATGAATTTTCCGGTGTTGACAGAAATATACAACAGATGATTATGATCAGCGGTCCCAAGTAGCAAATCATCATTTGTGAACGTTATTTTTGCTTGTTCTCTTAATGAACAAACCTCATCTGAGGAAGTAATAGCAAGTTGAGCTAAACAGATTTCTGGATCTAGCAAAGTTTTTATTAAAGCTTCTCTCATTTCCTTTGATAGGATTAAGGCATCGTATATACTCAACTTAGCAGGTAATTTCCTACGATGAGATAATACATTATAGTCCACTTTAATGCTTGTTTCCTCATATCCATTTCGGGCAGGTGTTTCATAAATCAGTGGGACTAGATTATCCTGAATAGTTGTTTGTTTCATTGTATCCTTTGGACCTGTTATCCAAGGTAATACTTTTCCGCTTCTCAAATTTATTTCTATCACTTCTTCTGAATCATGACTTGATTTTTGAACTGCCTCTACATGAGCTGCAGTAACTGATTCTTCTAGGATTCCTTCCAAATTCAAAGACTCCAACTCTATAACAATCGACGATCCATGAAATTCAAAGATGGGCGCATCTTCTTTTGAATCATAATTATTATCATCAATATTTTCTCCTGGTTCACCGTCACATGTGTCAGAACTTTGTACGATTTGGGAATCATCAGAAAGATTGAGATTAGTATCGGGATTAGGTGAGACATCCCCAATTATACCATCAACAAAAACAGTCAGAACATAGCCAAAGTCAAATTCCATAGTATTAGGTGCCCCTGGTGGAGCAAAAAAGAAATCATACAAAGTCAGTGGTTTGAGAGATTTCTCTCCCAAATCCGTAGTAACTAATCTTGGATGATCGAGTTTCATTTCATAATTTGGCTTTTTGATGGGTTTTTCAGTCTTCTTCGAATCTTCTTCTACCGTAATCGACAATACTGGCTTAACAGGTTCTAGATCTTGAATTGCAGCTTGTACTGAAGTATTCTATATTTGATTCAGTATTTTCTTCGAAGATTTTGTCCAAACTGTATTCCACCCATCTTCGACTGTGTAAGGATCGATCGGAATAGTGGGATAAACTGAAATTGTATTGATTGAACCTTATCCAGGTTCTTTCATATACTCTTTCGGGATCGCTATGTTCCCATCCCTGAGATTATATTGCAATAAATTCTTGAAAGAAAAGCAATTCTCTAGAGTATGTCCAATCATTCTATGATATGGGGAATATAATGGGTGATCCTTATTATTAACCTCATCGGGCTTCTTTGGTTCTGACAAGCTGAATCCCGGTTTCTTGATCAGATTGCGAAACATTTTACCAACTGCTTCATCTTTAAAAGGATATACTCTATTCAAACACTCTGTCAGGGTTGGAATTGATCTATTATTTGTCTGATAAGTTTTCTGTTGGGATGATTGTGCACGGTATTGCTGAGGAGGTTGATGGCTTGGTTGTGGTTGTTCAACTTTTATCTACGATGGCTGCTTACCCTTATCAATAGTCGCAATAGTCTCGTACTTTTTCTCGAAGACTTTTGCAGGTCTCTATTTTTCAGATTTCTCAATGAAACCAAGTTGTTTCGCTTCCTCTGAAAGACTTCCAGCTTTACTGAGTAATTTTTCAAAAGTTTTAATCGTGAACCCCTTGAGGAGGAAAGCAATTGTTCCATGAATACTCTTTAACAAGATTTTAATCGCATGTTGTTCTTGAAGTTGCAGTTCACATTTCATGCTTAGATTCCTCCAACACAGAATGTAATCCACTAGAGTTTCATCTGTTCTTTGTTTCTCGATCACTAAATCACCAACAGTGATATGGTGTCGAGCTCCGATAAATCATTTAATGAAGAGATCTTCTAATTCCGCAAACATTTTAAAGGAACCATTTGGTAATTCCACATACCAATCAAATGCCACTTCTGATAGGCTCCTGACAAACTGTCAGAAGAGTAGAGCATCATTTCCCCCTACATTGAATAACTGGCATGAAAATGTGCCACATGCTGTGGAGGGTTCCCTGTTCCATCAAAAGTTTTAAACAGAGGTGGTACAAAACTATTGGGATATTGCACAACGTCAAATTCTTCAGGATATGGTCTACCCCTTAGAATTGATGCACCTCCTTTGGACTGTATTAAGGTTTCTTTCACCTACTGTTCTATCATACATTTAATTTCCTCCTCGAGTATCGAATTCTAGACATAATCTTTCTTACCTTGTTCTTCTTTATTAACAAAAGTGGATTCCTTTTTATTATCGTCGATCTGTACCACTTCAGGTTGGTTTACCTCAATAGGCGCTATCTTTGGAGATTGTGGCTGGCTTTGTAAAGTCATAATAGTAGCGATCATTTCTTTCATTTTTGCTTTCATGTACTCCATCTGCTCATCTTTTTGTTGAATAATCTTATGCAATATTTCCACAACACTCTCCTCTTCTGGTGCCTTTAGTAAGGATGAAGATGCTCGGGTTTCCACCACATTTATCTCGGCGAAATCTTCATCCATATAATCTGTCAAATCCTCTTCATCATCCAATTCATCTTCCCTTTCTTTAGAAAACTACTTAATGTCTTTTCTGAGCTTTTCTAGCTTTAGTTCAATTGGGTCTTTTTTAGACACCTTAAGATCAGTCTGTGACAGCTGACAAGCAACGTTTTCAACGGCGATTGCAGTGAGAAACACATCACATGTTAAATTTTCTCTGAAATTTTCCATCACGGGCTCTTCCGTATGTGTTAGTTCAACGACCTTAGGTCGCGACACCATTTTCTCAGATACAAGTATCTTGGGTTGAGTGACTTATTGGTGACATCCATATGCTGAGAATCTGTGGGCCCCTTAGTGTCTAAACCAAACACTACCAGGTAATCTTTTGTTGTTCCTCGATCTTTCTGACCATGGTAAGGGCTTATCCTATACCCTGGGTACACTAATTCTTGGCCCAAGACGATATTTAATGGGTTTTTGTCCCCTCAAATTCGGGGAAAGAATGGCGGTAGGAGTGACAGCGACAGAAATGGGAAGAACACGGGTTCCCAAACATTGTCTGACAGGAATCCTGGGTGGTTGTGGCGTGGCAGAGGCAAAACTTAAATGAAGATCATCTGAACGGACTTTCCGAGAGGTTTGCAGAAGCAAACCTTCTCGGTTTTTCTCAAATTTTTTTGTAGGTTGCGAAATAAACTTATCATTCTTCAGTGTCTGTCTCCTTATTTGGGGTGACACAGCGCATCCCATCCTATTGAAGATTTCATCAACAGAACACCTTTCTTTCTTTGACAGCTTCTCAAAGACCATACGAACTCACGTTAATTGTACGAATCCTTTGGTCTTTACTTGATTATTATGGTGATAGAATTGAGAAAGTGTAGCAGTGATCTTCTAGACATCCTCTTCATCAAGAGCAGCAGACAGTGGATGAAACCTACTCCCTCTTAAGAGAGGGGAGGTCTCGGGTAATCCAATTTCTTCATCTTTACCCAAAGAAATCGAGGCAACAACCTCAACAGCTTTCACTTTTTTGATCTTAGCTATTCTTCAGTTCTTGTTCCTTCTCTGAGCCCTGGTCAGAGGTGCAGACCTTGAACTAGACCCTATTTCAAACACAGANTGCAGCCCTTGAACTAGACCCTATTTCAACCACAGAAGGTGCCGTAAAAAATGTCGACCCCTCCACAGCGGCAGGCTCATCATCTGCCTGAATCTGCTTCCTTTTAAGTCGAGCGAGGAAAGTGACAGGTGCAGTGACTAGAGCGGTGGGGGTAGTAACAATTATTTTCATGGTATCCTTGACAATTTTAGCAATCTTTGTAACAGTAGCAAAATTCTTCTCAGCTGACACCCTTTTCAAAGGAGGGAACTCATGCGTCGACTTCAGGTTGAATTCCACTATGGGCTCCACCATTCAGGAATTTTATTTCTCAGTACAACGATGGTAATGTCTCCAAACTTAATATCGGTATTGTCAAATCTTTGTCCAAAGCGAATGACGGCTCTGCCAGGTAGCTCGTTCTTATTTACAGCCAAGCCCATTCCAGTATCGAAGGAGAAGATCAACTTTGGTGTAGTCATTTTCTGTAATTTCAAATTTTCCAGAAATTAGACTCACGATGTTTGCAGCCATGGTTGCAGCAATTTAGGATGTCTATCTTGAATCAAGGCAAATAATTTAACTAGGTGTCTCTTTCGAGACTTATCCAAACAAGTTTCTTTATACATATATACATCTTAAGCTTTATTTATAGGTTTTAAATAATCAAATCAAAATGTCATAAAAAAAGGAAAGAGTAAGATGTGTAGGTCATGTGTTCGTGATTTGAAGAGAAAGTTTCTCGAATCAAACTCACTCCTATGAATCGTCTCCTAACATCTCACACCTATGGGGAATCCATTCTATTTAAAATTTAAAAATTCCGGAACCTTTCAGTTTCTTGGTGATTAAACAGTGGCTCCAGAATCAAAGGAGTTGATAGTACCTACTCAAGGAAGAAATGAGCAAAGTACGTCAACAGAAGAATGATAGTTTGACCCACTAGGGATATGGGCACACTACCGATGTTTGAAAATAAAACCTCTTAATCATAACGGAAAGAGGAACTAATCCCCAGCGGAGTCGCCAGAAATTGTTGGCTATTTTTTTTGAAAATAAGATTTTAAAATTTAAATTTAGAATTTAATATATATATATATA
>JXCR01096475.1:1918-12628 GCA_002079205.1 Phalaenopsis hybrid cultivar | reverse complement strand
ATATATATATATATATATAATATAATTTTAATTTTGTAAAAATGGTATCTTTTTTTTTGAAAAGTGATGAGACCGAGTAGACCTTATATATCTAATAGTTTAAACAGCTGAGCACGATACCATAAATGATATATCATCTCGGAGGATGAACGTATCACCTATTAGTAGGCTTAACTATCTAAACTTAAAAGTTTATGACTTTATTTTGGTCTGCGAAATATGTAGCCGACAAATTCCTCTATCTAATACATAGATTAGATAGGGTTTAGATTAATCTGGGTTCTTAAATTCTCTATAGGAGCAAGCTCCTACAGTTAATTACATCTTAGACAACTAAAGTCACCTAAAAAAACTCTCGATAATGATTAGAGGTGTTGTCTTCAAGAATTCAACGTTCAAGTTTCCACGATTGTTCATAGGAAAAGTCAAATGGGATAGGTTCAAATAAGAACAATTATTTTCGGAATCCAAAGGAACGATAAGTAGGAGATGTCGAAGATACTAAAGGAGATTCAGTGGCATCTCAAACTAATCTACAGTTTGGCTTTACGATTTTGAGATAGAAATTATTTGATATTTCATTCATGAAAATTATTTAGATGTTAGGGACTTGTATCTGCACGTCATATGCAAATACTCCAAGAAAATGTGAGGATTTATGTCGTACTAAATGACGACCTTTGAATCCTAAAAAGTTTAGGACTTATATCGTACGATATAAAATCGTAGAAATTCCTAAAAAAAATGGGAAGATTTACGTCATGCCAAACAAACAATCTTGACTTCCTATAGGTATGTTATTTAAATCTATCAAGGTTCTGCATAAGCTCATCCTTCTATCTTTGGTAGTTGTCTCGATCGTTATCCGGAGATGAATCGTCAATTGAGCACGTCATCATCTCATTCCGAGAAGAAAAGAGAGAGAAGAGAGAATAAAAGGTAAAAGAATACCATGCCCCGAATGGCCTATCCTAGGGGATTGCACAAACATACTAAAAAGGTAGTAACTAAATCATGAATACTAGTAAATGTATATAGTACAACAAAAAACAGACAAAGAGACTATGTTATAAGATGCGATAAGAAAATGCATGAGACATGTAGCGAAGTACAGTACAATACAAAATAAAAAGAAATATGCAGAAAATAAAGTACAGAAAATAAATAAATAAAAGTGTACTTGATCAAATTCTGCTAAAGCTTCAAAATGAATTGCAATTGTATGATATAAATGAGTTAGGTAAACATTTGCAGATTATAAAAGAAAAGTTAAATGATGAGCATATGAAAATCTCAAGATGGGATATTAGATCTTAATTTGGGGATAGGCTCAGACTAGACCCCTTTTCTATTTTTCTCGATCCCACAAGCACCTGATATATCGAGGTCAACCTATCAACATCAACTGGAGGCCACCAATGAATCACCTCTATAATTAGACACTCTTAAACCCTATCATTTAGTGAGTGTATGAATAGAGTAGCATCTGAACTCTTCAAAGTGTGGCATATGTGTATGTGAAATGTAGTATCTAAACTCATGAAAGTGCGGTGCACCTATACATGAAATGTGGTATCTGAACTTATTAACATACAATACATGTGTATGTTAAATGTAGTATCTGAACTCATCAAAGTGTAGTGCACCTATACATGAAATGTAGTATCTGAACTTATTAACATACAGTACATGTGTATGTGAAATGTAGTATCTATCGTGCAGGGCTTAGTGTGTGAACTGTATAGTGTGTATGAGTGTAGTCTCTATTTCTTGTGCAAGTGTAATATTTGTATAAAACCCGAAGTATTTGTTCTTTTCTAAATGTGGTATCTGTACATAGGTTGGTAGTATCTATTGTTTCCTAAATACCAATTCTCAGGCACTTTGGAAGGGGTTAGAGTCGTTGACTATTTAGGGGCAAAAGGGCATCACACTAATTAAATATTGATTTTATATTTAAGCTGTGAATTAAGCTGTCAAATGGTTCTTTGCATCATTGCCTGTTTTCCCGCACCTCGAACTAACAGGCCACCTTCATATTTCATATGCTCATCCTTAGAAATTTTTTTTATAGATCTCATATTGAGAAATAAACATCTAAGCATTTCTGTAATATCCACTTTCCACCTCTAAGCCTGAATTTTGAATCTGTATATAATCATGACAAACTCTATCAAGTCCAGGTTTATGAGATTTATGCAACCAAAGAAAGCTAATTCCACCAATAGAGACATGCCTCATAAAATCTTAAACAATATAATTCTTGAAGATTCAATTTTAACATGCTGAATAAAATTATAAAGTCAAATAATCACTAAAGAATGATAATGAAATATATACATATCACTTGATTTTCAAGAAACATAAAAAAAAGAATCAGAATAAGGGCTGAAATATAAGCCATTGCTGGATAAAACCCAACTTAAAGGAGAGTAAAAAAAAAACGAGCCATTAAAGAACATAACTAAGCTCGGTAAGGGACAAAACCCATGCCACAATTGTACAAAATGAAGCATAAATAAACACAAAAGCTGAGTCATTCGAAAACCAAATCGAACCATCAAAGGCCATCAAAGAAGCTGAAAATTGGATTTAGTATAAGTGTCAAGCTAAAGAAACAGAACTGAGATTTGAAAAGGGATTGGTTAAACCATTAAAAATATAAACTCAAATCTAATATAAGAGCCAAGCTGAGCCATTATCAAGTGAAGCAAGNAAGAGCCACGCTGAGCCATTATCAAGAGAACCAAAACAGAGCCCTGTAAAAGGGGCTAAGTTCAAATCACCATCAAGAGAACCAAGACTGATTTATTAAGTAATTATTCCAAGCTATAAAATAGCATGAAACCAAATTCAGCTCCAAAATAATTTTTTAGAACCAAAAGTAATCCCCAACAGGTATATTCAAATAATTCAGCAAAGAAAGACAGAAGTCAGTCTACAAATTCAATACTCAAACTCAAAATTATAGTTTCCAATATGCATTCAAATGAGACAGCAGGAGGAATAAGGTTGAAGCCCACTCAAATGAAATTTAAAATTAAATCAATGTGTATTCGAATAAGATAACAAAGGGGAGCAAAGACTGCAACTCCCAATTGAGTTTCAAAGCCAAAATAACTTCCCAATATATATATATATTCAAATAAGGTAGTAAAGGGAGCAAAGAACTGCATCTCCAAATTAATTCTCAAAACCAAAGAAAGGCCTCCAATATGTTTATTCGCATAGGGGCAACAAGAAGGATAGAAACCGAGCCCCAAACTGTTATTTAGAATTGAAAATAAGAGCTCCAACATACACTCGAATAAGAATGAAAAAGGAGAAAGGATTGTAGCTCCAAATAATTTTCTTAAAGCCAAAAAAATATTTCCCATACATATTTGAATAAGACAGTGAGAGGAGTAAGGAATGCAGCCCCCAGATAGTCATTTAAAGCCAAGAGATGAATCTCTAACATATTTCTTGAAATAGAGGAAACAAGGCTAGCAAGAACTCAACTCCAATCATATGTTTGAATTGAAATAATATATATTCAAACGAAGCAACAAGAAGACCAGCAATCAACCCCCAAACTTCTTCATCAGGACTAAAAGAAAATTGTTCCAAAATGTGTTCGAATAGAGCAACAAAGAGAATGAAAACTATAGTTCCAAATAAATATTCAAGTCTAAAACAACATGTATCTGGATGAGGTAATGAGAGGAACCAAAAAATTAACCTTCAATCATGTCGTTAAAATCCAAATATTATATGTATCTAAATATGACTCTAAGAGAAGCCAATACAGAATTATCACCCAAAGCCAAAACCGAGACAGTAAAGCAGCTCTTCGGGGCACCAAGTGATTCCAATGTATATTCCAAGAAAGAGGCAACAAGAAGCCAAAACCGGGACTATAAAGCAGTTTTCAAAGCCATAAAATGATTTTCAATCATATATCCAAGCAAGGGGCAGCAAAAAGAGCATGAATTTAGGCCCAAAACGATTATTCAAAACCAAAAATAATCTCTAACATATGTATTCAAATAAAGGCAGTAAATAAATGTATAAATCAGTTCCCCAAATCATGTGTTAAAAATAGAACGCAATCTCTCAATGCATATTTGAACGGAGGCAAAATAAGAAATATAAATGCAGCATTAATTCATCGAAACCAGGCTCAAGAATAACTACATCTTAAAAATAAATGACCTCAAACCTCGATTTCTTCTTCGCTTAAGAAATGGAAAGATTGAGGAAAGATCACGAGATAAAAAGCTTCCAATAGAAAATTAACCTCAGCACAGTATTTCTCCAAAATCTCCAAAGGAAAATCGCACACTCAATCTTCCCCTCCCATAGGGTATTTATAGGCGGAGATTGAGAGAGAGGTTCACCGATGAGGTTTAAGCATTTGAGTGGGAAAGTTTGTTAGAAAATGGTTACTGGCTAGGCGATCGGCGATGAAAGTGGGTTAAATCCGGTGAGGAAAGAGGTGACCGGAGAACTCGAAGGAAACCCTCAAGATTCGGTGAAGAAAAGAGAGGGGAAAGGAGTTTCAGCTAGGGCAAAGAACGCAAGCGTGAAAAGAGGCATGAGGTTTCTTTTTTTTTAGGATTTTAAAACTTTTTTTATAAAAAGGATTTTATTATTTCTTTTTAAAAGAAAATATTAAATTTTGTGCAAGCATGGTGCCCCGTCAAAATGGGTGTCATCCCTAGCTACAATTGACGTTCCAAACTCACCGGCGCGTCCCGTTTCATCATCCGAGGTCATCCGGATAAAATCATCGTCGATCGCGTCAAATTAACTTTGATTCATGCTGGCACAGTAAATGAAATTATTTTGACCCAATTGGAACCGTTTAACGAGCAAATTGATGATCGGTCCTCGCCTAAACGACAACCATAGTCAAACACATCACTTGCAGTGGCAAGTCAAACATCGCACGCACCACGGTGTCCACTTATGCCTTTCAAATTTCTATAGGAGTCTAATTTTAGCTTCAATATGTTGGCTTTTTGATCGACTCAATTGAATAATTAGGATCTAAAACTATCCATATGAAACTGCAACGAGCAAAGAAATGGCTTGAATTTCTAAGGGGTGTGGGTCCCAGTCTAGTCCTCTAAGAGAGTCAAAATAGGGAAATCTTAAGGCTAGTTCCTAGGGTATCTAGAGAATAGAAGACCTCAAAGTGAGGTCAACAGAAGTCCATTAAGGACTTTTTAAATTTTCATGTGGGGTCGGACCCCTAATAGGTGTGTCGGTGGACTAGTTCCACCTGGGCAATGTCTACCACTAAATGAGTCCCGCACCGGGTCCTAAAATACTTCACATCTCCCTTCTAAATTTGATTTGCTATCTTGAAAATTAAATCAAATCGTGTTGTGCTACATGCACTTTAAATTTTTTTTTCTCTTATATTAATTAAATTTTCCACCTCTTGATTTTTCTTAAACAAAATTTTAAAGTACCCATAAATTAAGACCCTCCTGGTCTACAGGTCAACCTCTACTTTCAGTGCTTGCACTAAAAATTACGAGGTTTCTGGCCATATAATTAACCTTGAAACTTTCAGTTTTCAAGCCTATTATAATGGCCTACCCAACGGTGACCTTTTCTTGTAACCTGCCAACGAGCCACGAAGCCCGTAATCTCGCTTTTACCATCAAATTTAGAGCTGGATTTGAAGATCTCGAGGTCATCCTTAGGAAAGCCCCATTTGTAGTGATGAAGATCGCCGCACCAGAAATACAAGAACCATCTGCAAAAATCAACTGAACTGCCTTCAAGACTTCCCTACCTGCAAGAAGTCTAAAACTATTACCGTCACGACACCCTTCATACCTGCTATCCCCGCTGCTGCTAAGGGGAAAGTAGTAATGATTATTGAGAATCTGACTGAGGGATTAACTGTCCACCACCCATGTTTGAAATCAGATCAAGTTCGAGGACTGTATCGCTGACACGAACTCAAAAGAGGAACCGCAACAGAAGAGTTTGGAGGGCCATCAAAGCCTAGAATCCTAAGGAGACACCCGTTGAGGAGGAGCCTCATCAAGTTGAAGAAGTGTTACAAAAAATTTATCCACTTCTACAGGGAGTAGATTCCATCCTCTGACGGATATCGATGGATACGAGAGTATCTGGAAAATTGCCGCCGCATTACCACCACTTCTTGGACATGGTGAGGAAGGAAAGAAATTCACGCCTATCACCCAAGTTTGTGAAATTTTAAAAAGGATAGCTTCCAAAGAAGGATGTTCAGTTAGCAAGTTACTTAAACAAGTGGGAGATGCAATTTCCCCTCGCATGAAGAAAGAAATTTTGAAGGATGTCAAGTCCGCCAGACAGTCTCACAAGACAACTGGAGTGCCACCTACTCGCATCCCCATTTGGTTTTGTTTAGGGAACAGAGTTGATACTGCAGTGATTACCACTGATTATACTGCCACGAGGATTGTTGGCCATCGACCGGTTAAGTCGAGACCGGGTTTGAAAATCTTACCTGTCACCCATTATAGAGACATTTCTACAATCCTAAAGGCAAAGCCGAGACAATTACCTGACACTGTAGCTGGTCTACACCACAGGGAGCATACTTTCCCTTGACATACTGATGTTTCTACTAAGACACTCCGTCCTGAGACATCATCGTCGAAAATGAAAAAGATATGGGTACCTAAGGTTGTTGCACCAATACAGTCTGGTGAGCCCGTAGGAAAAAAATACGAAATGAAACCAAGGTCTAAAATATCTGACATGATCACAAAAATAGCCAGCGAGATGAGGAGCAAGTAGAGGATGTCCATCAGGGTCCTCCAGATCTTAAAGTGAGCAAGGAATCCACAATTGAAAATAAAGTTGAGAAACTCAGGATTGAGATTTTCGAGTTAGCTCGAGAACACGAAGTTTCTGTCGATAGCGATGATGAAAATTTTGATTACAATGATTACTTGGAGAAAGATTTCATGGATGTCCATGTAATTGAAATTAGAGCCACCACATCTGCGCGTGAGGCTCAACCTTACACCGAAGAGAACGTCGTAGATGAACTGCATAGGGCTGTCCTCCCAAGGGATGAGCAAGTTGGTCTACTCGAGAAAAGAATAGAAGAAATGACTGCAGCCATGACTGCTATGGCCACTATTCAGGGGCAATCACAAGCGCCGCAATTGGCTTCTCCAGAGATCAATCAGCCGGAAATCATAGACATCACACATGAAAGGAGAGAGGTTGCTTCAGCAAATAGAGATAAGCAACATAGAAAGGATTCTCCATCAGGTGCTCACCAGAAAAAGAATTCAAGCAAATGGTTGAATAAGTGCGGGATGCCTTAACCCAATCTAAGGGTGGTGCATTGGTTCTAAAGGGTAGACCTTACCCGGAGGAATTTGATGCCGTGCCTTTCCCCATGGGTTTTGTGGCCCAAAACTTCAAGATATTTGATGGGGCTGAAAATCCCAGACAACATATAGCACATTTCCGAGCCAGCTATGGCAACACGAGAAAAAGTGAAGCTCTACTCTTCCAGTAGTTCGTCAGCAGCTTGTCAGGAATTTCTTTTGATTGGTACGCTGACTTGCCCAACAGGTCCATTAAAAAATTTTCCAAGTTGGAACAGCTGTTTGTGAAGTATTTGTCGGGGCACAACACCATGTGTCTATTGGAGAGCTCATGATGGAAAAACAAAAGCCTAGAGAATCTTTTGTAGACTATATTTTGAGGTGGAAAAACCTTAGCATGAAATGTGAATCTCAGCTACAGGAACATCCTGCGATTGAAATTCTACTCAAGAGATTCACGGGTCAGTAACTTTCATGCTTAAGGAACTCACCATCAAATTCTTCAAGAAGCAACTCAGTAAAGCCAACAGTCTTCAAGAGGAAATTAAGCACATGGAGGCACACCAAAAGGCTAAGGTGACCAGAGTGTTTGAAAAGAAATCAGGAGTAGTAGCGACCATCGACAAAGGAAAGCAACCGATAAAGATATATGTACAAGAGCCTCGCCAGTCTTTGTCACAGTACACTCAGAAACAGAGTAGTCAATCTAACCATCGATCGCCTTAAGAAGGATCACCACAAACAGGGGATAAGAAAATGTTCCTATCATAGTGATGTAAAATGATGTATTCTTTCAAAAATTAAGATATTCCTAAAATATTCAGAAGTTCAATGGAGAAGCTGAAGTTCAAACTACCAGATCCAAAGAAGCCCGAAGTGGTGGATAGGAAGAATGAACCAAATTATTGCCCATACCACCGGTTTCTTGAGCACACTATAGAAAAATGCTTTGTCTTTAAAGATTGGCTCGAGAGGAACCTTAAGGAAGAGAACATAACAATCCCGAAAGAATATTTAAAAGAACGTGAAAAAGGCTCCATAAATATGATCTCGGCCGAGCCAATCTCCCCAATCGATCTGTATACTGGAACAGATGGATGGAGTAAAATTTAGGATGAACTCAAGAGGGTCCTCAATAAAATACAGGTTCCATCAAAATAATCTTCTGCGTATACCAGAGATGAAGAATGGAATGAGGTCTGGAGCAGATCATCCAAGAAAATACTGAACAAGATCCAATCTGCATCAAAGCAAGCCTCCACTAAGAGTTCGCAGCATACCAAACCCGAGATGAAGGTTTCTTTAGGAGAGCTATCATCGTCAAGGATGAAGAATAAGAAGAAAAGCATCACTACAAAGATTGATAGCACGAGGGGTAGGATAGGGGTTGCCTCTACTATATTGGTTGTCTCGGATTTGGGGAAGAAAATACTTGAACCCTTGACTTTGTTGATTATCTTTTTGTCCCTCTGGGGTCTTATGAATATAATGATTGTGATTTTAGCTACATTTTAACTATTTTTAGTGATAACGTAACTGATTATGACCAATCTAGCTTTGAGCTCGATCCCCAAAAAGATCCTCAAATCATACTCGAGTATGATGAATTTGTTTACAATGACACTGATAATGAGGAGCCAATTCTCGAACATCACGGTACACTACTTACCATCAACTTAGATCTTTTTGACAGAGAGGAAGATACATTGGAAGATACAACAATGATATCTCAAGAAAAAGAAATCACAGAAGTTAACTTAAGGAGCGGAAATGTGTTACCACCATGAACAGCTCCAACAGATAAAGGAAAGCAGATAATGGCCCGAAAAGAGATACCTCCTCCCCCATTAGTGGAAGAACCAAATAATCAAGATAAAATCGAAGGATCATAGAAAGTAGACTGCAGCGTGCTAGCTCATATTAGGAAGTTGCCGGCCCGATTAAACATCTACGATGCTCTGATCCTGTGAAAGGAGATGAGAGAGTCTCTAGTTACAGAAATTTGTTTAGCTCAGCTGGCCAGCACATCCTCAGATGATGTTTGTTCGTTGAAAGAACACCCTGGGGTAACCTTCACAGATGAAGACTTGCTACTCGGTACCGCCGTTCACAATCGTCCACTCTACACCTCCGTCAACATCGGCAAATTTGTGTTGGCCAGAGTATTAGTAGATCCCAGAGCATCTCTTAACTTGATGAGCCTACGAACATTGGCCAATTTGGATATTGAAGCACAAGAACATAGGACCAATAAAATTATGTTAAGAGGATTCAACCAAAAGGGAGAAAGAGCCTTAAGATCAATTACATTACTTATGAAGGTTGGAGAACTCATGATAACCGCTAAATTTCATATCATCGACGCCAACACCTCTTTTAATGCTCTACTAGGTTGACCATGGATTCATGAGCACAATATGGTTCCATCCTCTCTACACCAGTGCATCAAATACTGTAAAGATGGTCAAGAAAATTGCATCACAAGAGACCTACAACCATTTTCAGTGCGTGAAGTTGGTATCCACGAAGATGCTTCCTACTACGCGCCTCCAAAGAAGATTGTCTTCTCTCGTGAAGTTATCACAAACAAAGATGAGGATTCAAAAGAATTACAAAGAGGATTCCATTCAACTCCACTTCAGCGATCTTCCACCACACCCTTACAACGAGTTGGTGAAAGTTCTTTTAGTTCGTGCACCCGAGGTCAAGGCCGGGGACGTGGATGAGGAAGGATTAATTTAATTGTTGAACGGACTAGGCCAACCATAAACGTTGATGATGAAGACAATTCTGAAGATGAGATAAGGATGACAAGACGGAAGAGACCTTAGTACGAGATATCCCTAGAAGATACAGAGAGAAGTGAATATGAAATAATGTATAATCGGATAAACCACTATGTGAATGTCATGACCCTTACTCTGATTCTATCTCAAAAGGTTGAGATTTTAGAGGTTAAGGAAGTCCATAGTGTTGGTACAAAGATGATCAAATTTTACCGTGCTTCTACCTTTACTGAGCTTGAAAAATATGTAAATTTGGATGATGATCCTAATGAATTAATGGAGTTGCCTTTTGGTTACTTTTTGCCTTGTGTTCAAAAGTTAATTCAACAAGGACACTTACCAAAACAAATGCCAAGAGATAAATTTCAACCTTTTGAAAAATTATGGAATGGTAAAATTTGAACTCCAAATTCAAAAAAAGGTCTCTGTCGGCACTATTTTTGGTATGGGATTTGCCCGTAAGAAGCTGTCGGTCATCGGAATTGAAATCCCGTTGCCTGCTTCGGAAGGACGTTTTTTTTAAAAAAAATTTAGTTTTGAAAAAGATGAAGTCAAAATGACCCCATAATTTTCATAGTTTAGATGAAAGAGCG
>JXCR01096474.1:58039-76552 GCA_002079205.1 Phalaenopsis hybrid cultivar | reverse complement strand
CCCCCCCCCCCCTGTTTGGTACCATCTTATAGTGTTCAGATGTGTGATGTTAATAGTAATATTAGTTGGTGACAATGTAAATTAGACCTATAACACTTTGGAATGGCCAAGGTGTGCTTATAGAATGCATTATAGCATTCATGTGATAATAAATACAATTAGTGTGTTAAGCAATGTATCTTATATAACAAACATACATTCTAGTAAAAAAGAAAAGGTTATGATAACAAAGGTTGTGGAAAGATTAAAGTGGTAATTTTTCTTTGTTATGATTGACTAAATACTTTGATATCCTAGAGTGTGTTATGTGTTCTCTCTATATGTGGGAAAATAAAAGAGAACCAGTTGTTACTAGACCCAAGGTGATGCCATGGTGTTAAACAAATTTGAGTTGATTTATATCATAATTTAAAACAAATATCATATGCATATCATTTTTTAGTTGAGATCATGGTACATGAATTGACTAAAAGTTACTTACGCTAATTACAATTTGTTTTCAAATTCAAGAAAGTTTCATGTTTTGACTGGTATTACAGCAACTAAGACTCACCATGATATTTATGTAGCACTTTAGTTATCACCTAACTTGATGTACACTGAGTGTTTCATCACTTGTCATCATGTGCTCATAATTGGTCATCAACTTGCAAACCCTATTGTATCATCTCCATTATAAAAATGCCTTATTTTGACTTTCAAAAAAAAAAAAAACTTCTGGTTATAACTCAACTGAAAATAACTTTAAAATCTTTTTCTCTGTCTTTTAGGTAATTCTTGTTGTCCCATCAAAGAGGCTTTTTTTTTGCATAGAAATAATATCCCCATCTTTATTTATTGCATCCAATCTCTTAGTGGTTAAATTAATCTATTTTTCTCCCCCAACATTCCCTCATTTCTTTCTCTGTTAAGGAGTCTCTCAACTTGACAACTTTACCTTCTCTCTTTTCAAATCCTCTTCTCTATCATTGATCGATTACTTGTAAATGGGAAACATGTGTCTACACCATCAATTAAAGTTAATCAAAAGTCCTGACAACTCGATGGGAAGTGCCTAAAGTATAAATAATTAAACGCTATAAATTATTATTTTTTAAAAAAAAAAAGTATTTGATGTTATTGGAGTATTAAAGATGAGAAAAAAAATGCTTTAAATAAATAAAAAAAACATGAGACCTAAAGTTAAATTGATTCAGTCTCAAAAACCTACAATCATAATATAAGCTTCATCTTCATTTGTTTTTTTTTATAACTCCAAAAAATATATAAACTAAGTAATGAAAGGTAAATTATATTATAAGTTAAATGTCTATCATTATCTATAATGTTGAGGACTAAAACTATAATGTTGACACCCACACTCTTTACCAAAGGTGGCACTCACTATCACAATGAGGTTATCACCCACCACTTCTACCATCACTATAGACCCAACATCTTGACCAAAGATATCCTCCCCTACCTAAACTAATGACGATCTATTAAATACAATTCCAAAGTCTTGTAATTCAATTCTACCTTTAATGTAAAATCTATTTTATATAATTTATGTCTATTACATTGTATAAATACTTTATATTAATATGAAGAATTGTATTCATCATATCTCTGTGATTTATTTAAAGTTAGTGGTTAGTGTATGAATTGAACTCTAACTATCCCATTTATTATTGATGCGTGCTAGAAAATTCGCGGCGGTAGAGTAAAAGATTATCGTCTTAGCGTTGCACGAAAATTCAATACACACTCAGATGAAAATGAATCAAGTTGTAATAACACCAGAAGTTTTTACGTGGAAAACCCGTAAAAATGAAAAAACCACTGGGTCTGGCCCAGTTGTAAAAATCCACTATAAGATGATGATTACAGATGCCCATTGTCCCACAGGCGGGAAAGGGTTACTGGATTTTCACGTTATAACGTTGACTGATTACGTCTAGTAAATGGTGGTTGACGGAGGTCCGTGGTGATCTTCGGCGTTCCACGGTGGTCGGAGGTGGTTGACGGTCGTTGTCGACGGTCAGTGGTGATCGACAGCGATCGACGACGGTCAGTGGTGATCGACAGCGATCGACGATGGCAAAAATGATCTTAGACTTGAGCTCCTTCTCAAATCCTCAAGTTCTCTCTTAAGCCTCTCTCCTTCATGTGAGAGGCGGGGCTCTATTTATAGTGTTTTGAGTGCAATTAATGCAGGAATATGAACCATTTTGATCGGACGGCCCAGAGAGTTTCCCTTGATCAGATGATGTTTGATGGACATTTGGGTGTCTTAACGATGTCGGAATTGAGCAATCTTGGGCTTGTTGGATTCGCCTTTTCAAGACGCTCGATTCGACTATAAGCTCGCTAGATTCGACATCTTTTTGACCTCTCAAATGCTTCCGGAAATCCTCCAGTAGCGATTTAATAACTTGATCTGGGCTTGATTTGACTCGGATTGGACTAACTTTTATATCATTAGGTTCGTTTCATCGAACCAATCAGTTTGACTATAACTTTGCTGAAATCGGAGTTTCGGATGACTCGTAATCGAAGTTTGAATGTTCGTGCTCAAAAAATTGGACTGAGATTCGTGTTGGTTGATGAAAATTGTTGGTGGCGTATCAATTATAAATGACGATAATTGATCGATGAAATGAGCCTTAAACAAGTAAATAAAATTATAAATTTGATTAATATTGCAATGATTTGCCATAGTTATCTATTTCTAGAACAAGCAACTATTGCTTTGTGTCATTGAAAGTGACTTTGCCAATAAGCTATTTAAATGTTTTAAAAAGTGTCATTTGTGTAAAAACATAAATTGCAAGCCAACCCCCAGCTCTGTTCTCTCATTTTCTCCTTTTACAGCAGGCAGAGAAAAAGCGCGTAGCTGCAATAAATGAGGAGGCCTAAAGCTCTCCCAGCTGATGGGCACACCTTATTTTAATGCTCTTTTATGTAAAGTCTGATCCTAAAGTGAATCCAGGCTTAACCTACACCGGCGGCCAATGCTAAACTTATAAATTAGGGAGGATTAAGTTTTTTGGCTTAGTAATTAATTTTAATTAAGTTTTTAATCTGAGTTATTATCTATACATGGTTTTGGTAGTTTTGTACNTATATATATATATATATCCTAAGGGGCTGAATATTCTCCAAAGTGGAGATTTGTTAGGTATGACTCATATATCAGAATTCGGAGTCACTTTGAGTGAAGAAGTGTGTCATTTGGAGATAAGTGAGTTGGGGGGAGCGAGGTCGTGTTAGTAATTTTATCTGTGAGTTTTATCTATATACATGATATGTAACTCTATGGGCATGTACTTGACTCCTCTGAAATAGTGAATTCGCCGCTCTGCTCCCGATGACGTATGCATCTTTGCCGAACCTCGTTAAATCTCTCTGTATTCTTCTAAATTTGCGTCGATTCCTATTTTTCTTCCCGAAGTTCTCAACAATATATATATTGAAAGATTCACATGAAGTTGTAACAATTCTTATCTTTACATATTTAACTCTTTAATTTCAATTTACACGTCACATTTATTTCATGTTTTAAAAGTTAAAATAGTATTATTAATTTTGATGTGATAATAAGGATTTGGGCTCTACGAATGTAAAGAAATAAAGTATAAATGTTACATATGTAAATAAATAGGAATTAGGTGTGTGGGTATGTATTTAAATGCCCCTTATTTTTTTATAATTTAATTTAAAACCAATGGTATTCAAATAAAATATTGTTCCCACGTCAATTGGGCAGCATAAATCGGGAATAATTGTGATCCAAATTCGGGTAATTAAATTATTTTATGTTACATTCTAAAGCAATACACGATTAAATTAAAAACACGGAGGCTCGTTCTTCTTTTGAACTACAACATATTGGATTACAAAATTATGTTGAAATTACGGTTATTTGAAAATAGGATGACAAATATAACTATATTGGTCGAGATTATAGTGAATGTAGTTGGTGGTTACAACAGACGTTGTTGAATACAAGGGTTATAGTTAGTAGCTAAAGTAACTGTAGTTGGCTATCATAGTTGTAGTTATGTTATAATAGCTATTGGTGGTGATTGGTGATTGCAAAAAATCGTCTGTTTTGCAGTTCCACATGGAACTTGTTGGTCTATTTATGATTTTTGAGAGGGTTGTTTTGATAAATTTATCAAGGATCTCAAAACACTCTATCGTAAGTCCAACATTGATTCCTTTGATCATATGAAGTTTTTAACATTTAAATATCTTAATAACCTCAAAATTAGATGATCTTAAGCTAGTTGGACTCCTTTCGTTGAGATGCTTGATATGATTATAAGCAAAATAGTAATAATAATAATAATAATAACAATATTTAGCCTTCTAATTGATGCACCAAAACTTTCACAATACTATGAGTATTTCAGTCGAGCTTATTTGGACTCAGATTGGAGCACTTTTGATACATTGGGTTCATCTTGTTTAGATCTCAATTTGCCTATACTTTGGTGAAATGGAAGGTCATATGATCTTGAATTTGAATTTGAAATATTTAATGCTCAAAATACATCAAGATTCATGCATAATAGTGATGACAATTTCTTGATAACAAAACAATCATAAGAAGTGATTCTAACTTTCAAAAAGTTCTCATTAGTCACAAGCAGGGTTGGATTTTATATATCATTTTTTTTTGTGTTGAACTTGATTGAAATTTGCAAAGATGATAAAGGGATATGTGCTTTAATGTAGAAGAAAAACATTTACTTTAAAAAGCAAATAAGGCTATCAATGTTGTTGGCGAGTGTGGGTGTTGATATTGTTGGCAACGACATTTGTCAATGTTGTTGGTAGTTACGTGTGCAAGTACTATTGTTGATAAATAGAGTTAATTTTAATGTCGATTGTGGGTGACAATTTTATTCTTTACAAAGGGCGTTGTCCTTGTGTTTGATGATGGGCATCGATGTTGTTGTCAGTTGTAAGAGTTAGGTTTGAGTTTCTAGTGAGGTTCAATCTTATAAGAGCTAACAAGTGTTGAGGACAACATTCATTAGTCTCATATCAATGGTGAATATCAGTTTTGGAAGTCTTTGCTTTGTTAGTCGTAGTGGATTGTGACAATTGACAACAATGTTACTGACAAATGTGAGTTTCAATATTATTAGTGACAAAGACCATCGAGGCTGATGTTGATGAAAGTCATTGATGCTATCAATGATAGTTAGCTCCATTCTTAGCAGCAATAAAGAACATTAGCTTTTTCAATGATGATGGTTGTTGATGGGTGTTGACCTTGTTGAAGGCAGGTGCCATTGACAAGAGTTAACATTATAGATAATAGTTTGTGTGTCCGTAGACGATATGAATTCCCTTCTTTAGAATCCTTCCTGTCATCTCATTCGATATTGCATAAAGTTTGTAGAATCATGAATTCATGACTTATTAATTGATGTTAGGAGGTGATCATTTGATTATTTTAGCCAAGAAGTAGAACACTATAGCTAATAATCTACATGGATTCAATTTGATCATATAAATTTTCTAGACAAGTAAAAGCCTTAGGCCCTTATAATATTAGAATTCGTAGGGTTATTATGTCCATATACTTATTGTGTGCTACAAAGTCTTCAACAGTAGAAAAATTTTAAGTCTTAGCTCAATATTATTTCTCAGCATACACTAACAAAATTGTTAGATATAATTAGAATTGCATGGCAAATCCTAAGATAGGGAAACAACCGCATTGCTTGACTCGGTCAAAGTAATTGAATAGGAAATTAAAAGCACAAATATCTAATCTTCTTATGAATTAGAGAAGATGAGATTATAAGATAATATTGAAATCACAATTGTAAAATAACACAACAAATACCATATGAGAGAGGTTAGCGTTCTAATAATTGTAGTTAGTGGCTACAACACCTGTAGTTGGTTATACATTTCACAGTTCATGGTTATAATGATCTTTGTTGGTTGTAGCAACTGTTTGGTGGTCGACAAGTGACATTTTGTGGTTGTCGACAAACTCTAATGATCAACGACAAACTCTATTTGCCAATGACAACTATTGGGACTCAGGGTTATAATCGAACCGAGCCCAGCTGAGTATATCATAGTTTGGACTTGGATTGATACAATTATAAGTTGTTCATGTTCGAGCTTGCATCTAGTTTTCACATATTATTCAATCTTAACTTGTTTAAAATTGTCAATGTTTGAACTCAATTTGTTTATGACAAGTGAATGAGTGTTTAAACGAGCTAATAAATTAGCTAAAATTTCAATGAGTATCTAAATTTTCATATAAAAATATAAATTTACAATGCTAAATAAATACATAATTCCATAAATCATATAACTTTTGTACGATATAATCAAATAAATTAACTCATATGTTGTTATCTAGTGCCTATAATAGATGTATTCTCACAAGAATGAGTTCTAATATAGAGAAAAAAATATTAAAATAAGAGCAAAAAGATTAATAAATAAATGAACTAGCATTACAAAGTAACTCATAACGTGAAATTAATCAATTGCTGAAATAATTGAGAAAAATCAAAAGCAGTTTGATCAAACTTAATTAAAAAAAATGAACAAATGTGATGTTGACCAAAAGTAATGTTTAAACGGTTAATAATTAATAACAAAATAAATATATAATTAAGAATTAATCTTAAAATATTATTGATATAATTAATAATAAATTACTAATAAATATATAATTAAATAAATTCTAGCAAATCAAATTTTATTTAAAAGATATATCATATATGATACGAGATATATTGGAGCTTCAAATCTAGTATTTAACAAGTTGTTTGTTGAACAACAAATTGGCTTGTTCGTGATTATAAATGAACAAGTTTAGCTATATTCATGTTTAATTCATTTAAGATTCGTGTTTTAAGAAAATGCTCAAGCTTGTTTATTTACTAATTTGAACGAATGTGATCGGGTCTTACCCGAGTCGAGTTCGAGTTGTTTATCGAGTGCATCGGTTAATTTACAGTCCTATTAGGAATATAAGAGCTAAGTCATAGTAGTCAGCTCACTCTCTTCTTTTCTCTTCCTTCTTTAAGTGAATAATGTGGGCTAATTTATAGTTTATTAAGTTGGTTGATAAATTTAGTCAAGAACTAAAAACATTCTATTGGACGGTCCACACTAATTAATTATCCTGATCATAGGTCATTTTTCAACATCTAAGTCTCTTAATGATCTCAAAATTGAATGATATTGGGATCTTTAGTGTCTTCCCGTCAGGTCCCTTAATTTGACCATAAATTTGTTAAAATTGGGGCCAGGATGATCTTGAATTTGACTTTTGGAATGTTTCTTGTTCAAAATGCTACAAGGTTCATGCATGACGATAAAAATTTCTCGATAACAATCTTAGCAATATATGATTTAAGCTATTTATAGGAATGGTTCGTCGTACAATTACATGTTAATAGAAAAGCGAAGCAATGTTAAACTTAATTGACCTTTATTCGTGAAATGGACACTCTATTTACAGGAATGGGTCATCGTACAATTAACTATAATGTTGATTAACAAAATTAAATCAGATGGAACTTTATATTTTATATTGATAATTCAATTTGAAAATACTTAAAAATGGTCAAAGAGGTGTTACGCAATTTGTGTTTTCAGTATTTTTAAAGAGTTAGGTAGTTGAGACAATAGCGATCGTTTAAAAATTTATCTTTTGCTTATTAATATATTCAAAGATTTTACATTATCTTCATGATAAAGAAATAACCCTAATTCCAATATTTTACATTAATTAATAAATACACAAAAATGTAAATATCAATCATCTCTGATGCCTCTATGCTTCTATTACAATAATATACATCACAAAATAATGCATAAATTTGTTATGTATTTAAATCTTTAGCATCATATATATTTATATATATAGAATATCACTCATCATATGTGGTATCCGTCCTTATGGGGATCGAACCTGAATCAGATGGCACAACACACAACGCAGCTGCCTACCAACTTGTCACCCAAGAACCCATATCGATATTATTATTTAATAATGGTCGGAGGTTATGATACGAGCCCCCAGCCACCCTTATGTGCCAAATCACTCAATCCCACACTACCAGACAGATGCACTCAGACGGGCTCTTGGGTTTAAGCCTAACAAACATACACTGCATGTACAAAATTTAAACCATAATTTACATAGAAAAATGGAAAAAACTTACCAACTTGGTACATAAATTATTGATATGCCAAGTCTACGACTTAGAGAGCTAGAGAGAGAGAGATCTAGAGAGAGAGGGAGAGGGATCAATTAAAATTTATAAAGAATAATTCAACTTCACCTAATTTCATTCACGTGTAAGAAACCTAGATGAGCGATCAACTAAGACCTGGTCAACCTAAGAATCAATGTTAATTGGTTCTATTATGATTCCATATATTATTTGTTTAAAATTTAGGGATAATTACGAATAGACCTCCCGAAACATTACTATTTACAACTTTAGCTCACATGTGCTTTTGTTGAACTCCTGAACCAATGTATTTACGCATGCAACGATCTAACTATTAAGAATTTGATAAAAATGAAAAATACGGGTTGGGGTTTTTACCATGAATTTTGATATTTGAGTAAGAATTTGAAAAATAGAAAAAAATGAGGGCTGATTTGCAAATAGCAAGTTTTGGGTGGTATGTATGTAATTTCCCTTCCATTCAATAAAAACAATAAGATAAGATAAAATAAAATAAAATAATCTTAAATGTCCGATCTAATGTAACAAAATCTATTTACAAAAACAACCAGTTAGAGGCATCAAAATATTAATCATTTAATTATTGAGTTATTGACATTTCATTTGTAATTTTGGCCAAATCCCTAGCAACTATATATGACTTAAGTATGTGTCTGGCAATCTGTTTGACCCAATCAATGCATTATTGAAGTAGGATTATTACAAGTTTATTCCACCAAACCCAAAAGACATTTTGGGCAGAATTTTGACTAAATGATCCCTATTTTATCAAATTTAGCATGTAGAATTTGATTATTTTAATCCCTTAATTGAAGTTGATTGGAGTAAGATTTGAATTTTAACTCTAGTTTATGACCGGGTAATTAAGTAGTAGTTATCTTATTGAATTAGGTTCCTGCCCCCAGCTCGTTGGTCATCCTTCCAGATGTTTCAATCATTCTTTAACTAATCACACTTGTTTTTAACTGCATTCTATCATACTATTTATCTGTACTGTACTTGAATTTTCTAACAATACATTTGTTTGTCTTTCTTATTGAAATAGGTTGTTGGCTTATTTCCCTATCCGGCCTCGTTGAGGCAAAGGACTCAAAATGAATTTATCATTACAAAACACAAAAAACACATGAGTGATGACGGTTTAGTCATCCCAAACCTAAAATGAATACTATTACTCCATTTGAACATAACAACCTATAAAAAGAAAAAAAAATTGATTTCATACAAAATAATTTTCATTAAAACTAATCAAATAATTAACTTATATTTTTTAAAATTAACCCGAATCAGATTCTGAGGCACTCGATCGCTCCAAATCGAACCTATCTCAAATCTAAACCCAAGATTTTCATATTAAATTTAACTCAAATATTTATGTCATGTTCATCATTAGGAAGAAAATATTACGTCTGTTTTATGAACTTTTAGATGCTATTATTGCTCGTGTAAGCGGCATGATGTGACCCACACCATCTTCTGTACATACATCACTAAACTTCTCTCATCAGTAACACCACTAACAGCTATGATCTAGATGGCTCTATAATTACTTATACATGCCACCTTATGCGTGATATGGTTGATATTTGTACATTCTGTGTTGCTGGGCTTTAAATCTCTTTGATTCTGCTGTGTTTCTGTACAGATGATGCTAGAGAGAGAGAGAGAGAGAGTACTCCACATCGTATGGCACAAGCTGACGTTAGATTTGGAAGCCATTATTCTGTACCGATGCATGCTTTACGTGCCTGCCCAGCGAGAAACATCAAGATAAATGGGACCAAATATAACGAAATAAAGTGAGGCTTAAAATAAGTAATAAAATAAAATAAATATTATGTTATGTTATATTAAAATAAATTAGATAATATTATTATTGTCTGTTTTAATTAAAGGGAGAATATTTGACCATAAATAAGAAGCATGTGAGATAAAATCATTATAGCTACGACACGTATTTGTTAATTATGTTTTGGGTACACCAACCATGGAAAGATCAACCACCATGCGTGTGTTATCAATCTTTCATGATTCCAAGTTGAATTTTTATACGAGCAAATAAAATAAAATTATTAATTATTCATATTCTTCTAGCTATATATATATATAAGGATGTAGTTTATTAAAATTGATAAGCATCAACAAATTTTTCGATCATCCGGCACGAGACAATATTTTTAGCAAGAAATATTCAAATCTTGATAAAAAGTCATTTAGAGCTCTGATTTCAACAAATTTATGGTCAAACTGACTGGCTCGATGAAACAGACCTAATGATATAAAAAAAATGTCAATTCGAGTCAGATCAAGCCCGGATCAAATGATTAAACCATTGTTAGAGAATTTCCAAAGACATTTGAAAGATCAAACGAATGTTGAATCTAGCGAGTTTATAGTTGAATCGAGCGTCTCGACAAGACTAATCCAACGAGCTCAAGATTGCTTAATTCTGACATCGTTAAGGCATTCCAATGTCCATCAAACGTCATTCGATCGAGAGAAGCTCTTCGGACCGTCCGATCAAAATGGCTCATATTTCTGCATTAATTGCACAAAAAAATACTATAAATAAAGCCCCACCCCTCACATGAAAGGAGCAGGTTAGAGAGAGAACTTGAGGCTTTGAGAAGGAGTTCAAGTCCAACATCAATTCTGTCACCACCGACTTCCATCGACCACCGCCGGTCACCGTCGATCACCGCCGATCACCGCTGACCTTCGTCGATCATCGATCATCTGCGACCACCGCCGACCTTCGTCTACCACCGACCGCCTGCGACCACCATCGACCACCACCAACCGTAATCGATTGTCGTTGCCTACCGTAGATTACCGCCAACTAGATGCAGTTAGCCGACGTTGTACCTTGGAAAATCTAATAACACTTTCCCGTCTGTGACACAAATGAGTCTCTATAATTGTCAACTTATAGCGGATCATTATAACTGGGCCAGCTCCCGTGATTATTTCCCTTTACCGGTTTTTAACGTAAAAATTTATGATGTCATCACAACTTGATTCATTTTCATCTGAGTGTGTGTTGAATTCTCGCGCAACGCTAAGACAATAATCTATTACTCTACCGCCGTCGTGTATTGACAAAATATTTGAATGATTTTAATAAATTTTAAAAAAAAGAAATTTGATAAGTAATAGTTGGTATGTGCATGAATGCCCCGACATATAAAAAATACAGTCATATCGCAATCATCTGGCACTCTAGAAATATTTCCCATTAACCATTATCGTAAAAGTAACAAATTGCATAAAAAATGCACAAATTATAAGAATATAATGAGTCGACGTCATATAAATATAATTATGGATTTGATAGGTATAAGTTGTAAATAGTATTTAATTTTAAGAAGCGGTTTAGGGGATTAGATCAGGGATTACTTGATTGTGCTGTAACAAATATATGCTATTTTTAATAAAATCTAATACGTTCTCAAAATATTTTTATCATATGACATGAATTTCGAGGCAAGAGGGATCTTAGAACGATTTTTTGAGCAAGAACATTCAAACTTCGATTAAAAGTATTCTAAAGCTCTGATTTAAGTAAACTTACAGTCAAACTGACTGACTTGATGAGACAGACCCAACGATATCAAAATTGGTCTAATCCAAGACAAATCAAACACTAATCAAGCCATTGGACCTCTTTTGGAAGCTTTTCGAACATATTTAGAATATCAAATGACAAATCTTACAATATTATAGTCGAGCCCAAGATCGCTTAATTATGACGTTATTAACGTACTAAAATGTCCACCAAACACTATTTAATTAAGGGAATCACTCCTGGTCATCCTAACAAAATACTTCATATCATTTCATTAATTGCAATCGAGACTTTATAAATAGAGTTCTACCTTTCTCTTGAAAAGTCAGGAGAGTGCTTGAATCATGAAGAAGACTGAAGCTTAGAGCAGAAGTTGAAATTGCCTCTTACTCCTAAAGCCGCGCCCGCCACCATCGACCACCACTAGCAGATCATCATTGATCACCATCAGTTGCCACCCACTCCTTGTGACAAAGCATTATGCAAAGCAACAACTGTTGTGGCGGAGTCACGAAACAACCTGCGGAGCGACACATCATTAATCTACCACCACAAATCTTCTAGCATGCATCAAAATATAATGGTAAAAATAAAATAGTTATTTCAAGACATTTAAACTTATTCAGAATAAAAGACACTCAACGCTTCTCTTAGAGTAGAGACTCTCATTGCATGCTCGAGTCATTAGGCTTTTACTGAGCTTTCTTTTTGTTACTCATGATAGCCTAGTGGTGTACAGTGGCAAAAACACTTTTGTGGCGTAAATCCCTAGTTTTTTAATATCATCACCAAGGGTGGAGCTAGGTTATATCCAGGTGGGGCGATTGACCCCCAAGAATTGGAGATATTGATATATACATAGTAAAATTTAATATTTGCTTCTTTTGTAGTTTAGAAATTTTAGTAATTATGCCTTATTATTATACAAAGGGATATATTCATACACTTATGACCACTTTAAATCTGGCCTGAAAGCCATACAGAAAAATATCAGACAAGAAATAAAAGTGTTGATTTTAAAATCTTAAGAATTTTAATCCTAAATCTTATTTTAAAGTTAAGATTTTTTAGAAAATATTTTACCCTACTGTGTCTAGTCGTGATTGTACGTAGACAAAACATAAACAATAAAGGTGATAATGAGTAGCACCTAGAGGTGGAATAAATAAAATAAATAATTAATAAGAGGCCACATGACACTGGGCCGACAACAATTCTACAAAAATAAAATAGTGGTCGGAGTCCACATATACATGTTTGATTCTTAGTCTATAAACAAAATAGGCTTGAAATCAAGGTATAATACACAAGCAATTAGCTCACTGTCCTCACCATATGATTTT
The DNA here is from genome assembly GCA_002079205.1 of Phalaenopsis hybrid cultivar. NCBI lineage: Eukaryota > Viridiplantae > Streptophyta > Magnoliopsida > Asparagales > Orchidaceae > Phalaenopsis > Phalaenopsis hybrid cultivar. The sequence goes on along the minus strand of JXCR01096474.1, from coordinate 63,413 downwards.
GTATGTAAAATGCCTTAGTAATTCGTATTTGTACCTTATTTCTAATACAGACTTATTTAAGGGAATCTAAAAATACAGAAAAAGTTTAAAACATGACTCAACCTACAAAATAGAGGTTAGCATGGGCTATTTCAAGCAACATAGAATGAGCCAAGCTCTCCGAAAGGGAAATTAGGCAAAATTTGCAAAAAGTGTTAGCATGATTATTAGTTAAGTCATCACTTTTGGACCTGACTTCATATAAGAAGATCACCCTAAGTATGCTGGTTATAAGTCTCAAACTAGATAAACACACAAGGTACCAAGAAAATGTAATGGCTAACACATGGTAAACAATAGTCGCGTAAACAAAAAAAAATATAGCTACACCATAGCCCTAATTCTAAACAAACATTTACAGGTTGTTGCCTACACACACATTAAAGTGACCCTCATGCGGTGTAAGGTACGAAGGCTTCGCAGTAGAACCTTAATGAGGTCATCAAGCGAGCCCCATTATGAGCATTTGAATGAGCTAACCATCATCACGATTGGTGATGAATCTTAACATAGGCCTATGCTTGTAAAAATTCTATAAGTTATAGTAGTAATATGTTAGATCACAATGCAACTAAATAAACCAAAAAGCAATGTTTTTTTTTTCTTTTTTTTCATTACAATCACATGTCAATTTAAAGGTACTTGAAGCCTAGCTACTAAGGTGCTGACCTAACTTAGATCTATAAAAGAAAAATGGATATTTCACCCAAACAGAGTAGAACACTCGGTACCTAAGAAATACACAATATGCAAATCGAGTATATGGAAAGCTAAGCCCCAAAAGTACAACACAATAAGGTAGTTATGATATGAAAGATGCAACACAAAAATCACGATGCAACAAATGCATCAAACTAGTGACCAATGTAAAAATCGTAAAATCACAATTAGATATACAATGGGTCATGCAAAAAATGCAAATTGCAACTCTGAATCAGAAGGGCAGCATCACGGGGTCATGTAGACAACCTTGGGATATTGACCTTTTATCCTATAAAGGAACAAGGTTAGCATCATGGAGGTACTGAGGTAGCACCTAGATGCCAACCGCTATACATCTTGGTACAATGGTGAGAAATCACACAACATGCGGAAAATGCAAGGAAGAGCCATTCAACACAAAATATATGAAATGACATGCACAATATAAGTTGGAAATAATCGAAACATGCATATATTTGAAAATACAAAGTGCAAAAAGGTGTAATCAAATTAGAGGGATGAAACTGCGTTGGCATGAAAACTTGATTGCAGTGTAGTCATTCTGATCTACAGTCAAAGAGGCAAGTGCCTAGGCACCAAAAATGCAACACTTAGGCACCAGTCTCTTTGATCCTCAGAACAATGCAGAGATTGTGTCGATGCTTTAAGACCCAATATGCAAAAATCTACTCCTAAATAGGCGCAAGGCATCAATGCTTTCCTACTTGCCTCACTGGGTTAAATAGATAAACATAAAAAAGATGCAAAAAAGAACTTAGAATGATCAAACAGGTAATGACACGATTGTTGTAAGTCTGACCAATTATTCGGACTGGTTATTCATCACCCATGTGAAAGGTTTACCAACGTTTTAGGATATAAATCCCAAAGCCTTCAACCTATAAAGTTAGACACATGCTTTTTTCGAAACAATTATTCAGACTGATTATTCATCACCCATGTGAAAGGTTTACCAACGTTTAAGGATGATAATCCCTAAGCCATCAACCTATAAAGTTAGACACATGTTTTTTTTGAAACAATTGAACTCAACTAGCAAAGCAAAGGTAGAATGCAGGTTGACCCTCATATAGAAGGGTGAACTAATGTCCCCTTGGTAAAAAAAACTTGAGGCCACCTTAATCTATAAAGATCAGAAAGCCAATAAATATTTGATTGACTTGAACAAGAATAATTGGCGAGGTGACCAACGGTTGTTGCACAGCAGTAAAGGCGATCCACAAACTATGCAACTGTGAGAATGAAAAATGAACTTGGCTAGGCCCAAGTGCTTTCGCACCAAAGGACAGTGTTGCATCCTGGGGGACAAAAAGTGCAATGCCACAATTCTGGCGGTAGAGTCGTGGCACTGGACTGATGAGTAGAAAGCCACACGAGGCTAGCACCGCGACACCATATATGAGCAATACAGTGCTATTCCCAAAAAAGATAGATTCCATTTAGGGCAGTGAGTACGTCATATCTTTGGCCATAAAAGTGACATCAAAATCGTAATACTAGAATACATCACCTTGATGCCTCACTGAACAGAGGAGGGTGACATTGTCTCATCATCGAGAAAACGACATGCTGTCACCTGAGATGAAATGGAGTATAAGTGCCCATACACAACATTGAGTGAGTCAAAAAAATAGGCAAGGTAGGGAAATAAGGGAAACTAGCTTAGGTTTTCTGTAGCTTAATACCCGCCCTAGCTTCTTTAAAACAAAATCAATGGCTCTAAAAATGAATGTGCAAGAGTTTGAGGATGTTTCAACTACACAATGGTTATCATATCCAAAAGTACTAAGCACTCTGAAGATGTTCCACCAACACTTCAACCACAAAGTCGCGAGGCACTCTATCGATTAATCTCTTAAAATGAGAAGAGGAAGGAGAGAATGCAAAGAAACTCGCCAAGCATTTTAATTCTCAATCTTTCATTAGGAACCTCGGGAGCATCCAAGGGATGACTATTGATATTGTGAAACTCCACCTTGCCTCGGATCAAATCAACCGAAAGGTAGGCTCCTGTATCGAGTCAACTTTCTTATATTAGTTGGCTCGTTTTTCTATTTATCTCATTTCAATCCAAATGGTTCATGCTTGGATCACGTGGTTGCCCTTTATAAGTTCTCCTTGTGGCTCGGTAGGTTTTGGTTTTCACTTGGACTGTCGTATCAGGTTAGTTTGGCCTTCACTCTGATGGTTGTTTTTGGTCGAATAAGTAGGTCTCATAGTCTTCTCAGGTGCGTTTGATCTCCTCAGGATCAACGCTGACATATTTTTTTATGTACAATGCCAAATCACTCCGAATTACTTTTTAAAATATATTTATTTTATGTATTTATTTTTATATTTAATAAGAAAAACATGTTATTTTAAGAACACCTAAAATAATATTTAGATGCATTGAATATTTTCAAAACAATTAAATACATTTTAATTTAAATCACAATATAAAACAAAATAAATTTAACGGCCACTTAATGAAATATTCATCAAATAATGAAATATAATGAATCTTTTTAAAGTTAAAAATATATTTGAAATATTTGAAATAAAAAAGATATGAATTCAACTCGAGCATAACTATTTAAATTGATTGATAGGCAAACATTTAGGCTGGCGTGGTGCTCGCATTCACACACGTGGCACGTGAAGAGATATAAATATGAAGAGACAAATAAATCCAGTAATTAGAGAAAAGAAATAAGAGGTCAATTCATTGCTAAAATAAATAGTTTCCAGTGCTAANCCATTGTACCCCCTGAATAACCCCTGATGTACGCAGCGCTGCGTACATCTTATGTACGCAAATATTTCTCCTAAAGATGGTCCACCAGCAGTTCAACCACAAAGTCACGAGGCACTCTATCGATTAATCTCTTAAAATGAGAAGCGGAAGGAGAGAATGCAAAGAAACTCACCAAGCATTTTAATTCTCGGTCTTTCATTAGGAACCTCGGGAGCATCCATGGGATGACTATTGATATTATGAAACTCCACCTTGCCTCGGACCTAATCAATCGAACGGTAGGCTCCTGTATTGGGTCGACTGTCTTATATTAGTTGGCTCGTTTTTCTATTTATCTTGTTTCAATCCAAATGGTTCATGCTTGGATCACTTGGTTGCCCTTTATAAGTTCTCCTTGTGGCTCGACAGGTTTTGGTTTTGACTTGGACGGCCGTATCAGGTCAATTTGGCCTTCACTTGGATGGTTGTTTTTGGTAGAATAAGTAGGTCTCATAGTCTTTTGTCAGTAGATCATCTTTTGTCGTTCTCTCCTCCTCCGGGGCGTTTGATCTTCTCGAGATCAATGCTGACACACTTTTTATGTACATTGCCAAATGGCTCCGAATTATTTTTTAAAATATATTTATTTTATATATTTATTTTATGTATATATTTTTATATTTAATAAGNGGTTGCCCTTTATAAGTTCTCCTTGTGGCTCGACAGGTTTTGGTTTTGACTTGGACGGCCGTATCAGGTCAAATTGGCCTTCACTTGGATGGTTGTTTTTGGTAGAATAAGTAAGTCTCATAGTCTTTTGTCAGTAGATCATTTTTTGTCGTTCACTCCTCCTTCGGGGCGTTTAATCTCCTCAGGATCAACGCTGACACACTTTTTATGTACATTGCCAAATGACTCCGAATTATTTTTTAAAATATTTTTATTTAATATATTTATTTTATGTATTTATTTTTATATTTAATAAGAAAAAACATGTTATCTATTTAAATTCATTGAATATTTTCAAAACAATTAAATATATTTAAATTTAAATCACAATATAAAACAAAATAAATTTAACGGCCACTTAACGAAATATTCATCAAATAATGAAATCTAATGAATCTTTTTAAAGTTAAAAATATATTTGAAATATTTGGAACATAATATAGATATGAATNAGAAAACATGTTATTTTAAGAACACCTAAAATAATATTTAGATGCATTGAATATTTTCAAAACAATTAAATATATATAAATTTAAATCACAATATAAAACAAAATAAATTTAACGGCCACTTAACGAAATATTCATCAAATAATGAAATCTAATGAATCTTTTTAAAGTTAAAAATATATTTGAAATATTTGAAACATAATATAGATATGAATTCAACTTGAGCATAACTATTTAAATTCATTGATAGGCAAACATTTAGGCTGACGTGGTGCTCCTATTCACACACGTGGCACGTGAAGAGATATAAATATAGAGTGACAAATAAATCAAAGTAATTTGAGANAGATATGAATTCAACTTGAGCATAACTATTTAAATTCATTGATAGGCAAACATTTAGGCTGACGTGGTGCTCGTATTCACACACGTGGCACGTGAAGAGATATAAATATAGAGTGACAAATAAATCAAAGTAATTAGAGAAAAGAAATAGGAGGTCAATTCATTGCTCATATAAATACTTTCCAGTGCTGCATAAAAATAATATTTTGGTTGAATTTGAGAGGCTAACTCTCTAGCTACTAGCTGGCTAGTTAATTGCACGTTCCCAATTTATGAAACATTGAAGATATTAGATTGTTGGCCGTAGAAAATAGGTGTAATTGGTGGAGAGATGGAAGGTGAGAATGTACCCATAAATAAATTAGGAGGGAG
>JXCR01096474.1:29497-50418 GCA_002079205.1 Phalaenopsis hybrid cultivar | reverse complement strand
TATATATATATATATGTAAATTGGTGTAGGTGCAAAAAATTAACTTTAAGAGTTATATTTATAAATATATAGAATTTTCTTGGTATGTGTGTACATATTTTTTTAATTAACATAATTATAATACAGTGAACAAAAAAAGATTATGACAAAATATTCTAATAAAAAAACTGATCGTGATGGATCTTCAAGCTCTTAAATATATTCTGCAACGCTGTCATACATATAAAATGTGATTTAATCAGCTTTTAAATGGGTGCGGTGACATATATATACCTGAAGAGAAAATGAAGGCAAAAGCCCACATTCAAAAGCATTAGAAAGCAGTTGCAAGCCCAGGCGGCCCAAATACTTAACAAAGTCCAGTTATATTCGACAGGCGCATGGTCCAAGATAAGCATAACAAGGCCAACAGTAGAGAGCGAGAAAAATTTGCGTGCGTAAGAAGCACGCTATTCAAAAGGTATTGGGGTGTTATATCCGCGTTATACCTCCTGTAAGCTTTCAGTAATCTACTTGTATTTTCTAGTAAGTTCTGCGATTTTGTTTTAATATATTTGTAGGTTACAGGGAGGTTACAGGGGGTAAAACACAGATATAACCCCCAATACCCTCTGAATAATCTCACTGACGTACGCAGCGCTGCGTGCATCTTACGTACGCAAATTTCTCTCCCAATCAGACGGAAAATAATCGGCACAAATATTAACTAAATCATCTTTACAAAAATATTTTACTTGAATAATCCTAAATGAAAAAAATAATAATACTAAAATTAAATAACTTAAAACTTTAGAACAGCATCAAATGTTGACTTACACCACTATGCAAATCAAAAGAGATGAGACTTTCCCTCTTATTGCCTAATTGAGAATTAGAATTGAGAGAGAGAGAGAGAGAGAGAGCTTATATAAATTATAAATACTTTATTTGTAATTAAGAATTTCATGTGATAAAATTCAAATCTCTATGCATTTTAGTTAGTCTTATTAATTAATTTTATTAAATTTTTTGATATGGAAAAAGGGTGAAATCATATTATATTCACGTAGAACAATTGCCCTTCTTATAAATTTGAGATTTATTTATACAAATTGTAAAATTTAATATATATATTTTTTCTTTTAAGTTTAGGTAATATAGTAATTTTGCCAAAACTAATCAAGAATTTTTGCCCCTCTGAAAATGTAACTAAAGTTTCATTCGATGAAACACAAATCTTGATGCATTTTAGTTGAAATTACTATCTTGATGCAATTACCATTCTTGAAATTTATGATTTCTTCATATAAATAATAGTTTTTTTAAAAAAAATAGTTTGGACAATTTAATAATTTTGCACCACCTCTACTCTACTGATCTGATGATTTTGCCACGCCCCTGATTAAAGTCATATATAACCTCTTTTCTTTATTTTTTTTTTCTTTTTAGTTACAACATTCTAACAGATTATATCATAAAAATTAGTGATACGACACCAACAAATTTTTATCGTAGAGCATGAATCTCAGGCGTGACACGAATCTCGAGGTAATCTTTTGAGCAAGAAACATTCAAACTTTGATTAAGAGTCATCTAAAACTCGATAATACGAATCCAACGAACCCAAGATTGCAATTTTTTATGTCATTAAGGCACCCAAATGTTCATCAAAAGTCATCTAATCGAAAAAGTTTTCTCGACCGCCAATTAAAAGGTTTATATTCTTGCATTAATTGCACCTAGAACAGTATAGATAAAGTCTCACTCCTCTCATGAAGAGGAGTAGAGACTTGAAGCTTGAGAGAAGACTTGAAGATATGAGAAGGAGCTGGTCCAACGCTATCACTGTCATCGTTGATTGTCGTCGGCCGCCGCCGACCACAGTTGACTGTTGTCAACACTCGTTGTTCGCCTTCGACCACTGTCGACCGTCGTCTACAACCACCGACCGCTGTCGAGCGCCACTGTTTTTGTCGACCACCACTACCCGCTGCCCACCGCCTTTTATTGCCATCAATCACCATTAATTACCTTCGACCACCGCTGATAGGAAACATATAGTCGTCGTTGTAACTTGTAAAACCTAGTAACCTTTTCTGGTCTGTGGGACAATGAACTTTGTATTCATCAACTTATAGTGGATTATTACAACTGACTCAGACATCGTGGTTTTTTTCCTTTACAAGTTTTTCCACGTAAAAAAATTCCGGTGTCATTACTGGTAGTTTTCTTTTACTTGAGTGTGTGTTGAATTCTCGTGCAACGCTAAGACGATAACCCATTACTTCACCTCCGAAAATTTTTAAGCACGCGTAGCAAAAAAAATTATAGCCAAATAAAAAAACAAAACTAAAATAAAGTTATTAGAAAGCTGCTAAATCGGACGACTGCTTCAGCATATAAATCTGCAACCGCAAGCCCCACTAAGTAATTTTGAGCAGCTCTTCTTTGTTTGATTCGTTTTGCTTATAAAACATTGTATAGCATTAATATATTTTTAATTAGATTTCTGCTCTCAGTTTAATATTATAACTTTTGCACCATCTTTTCCCTCGTCATATTTGTAGCTTATATAAACATTGCTTCCATGTTAATCTTTCTATATTTTTTTTTGCAAAAATCAATTTTTTGTATATTTTTGATTAAATATAATAAGGGGTATTTACATAAATACCACACAATTCTTATATATTTACATGTTGGACTACCACGCTTTCATTTAACGTTATATCCAAAATATCACTGTGATTTACTTTTTAAAAGTGCAGTATACATTTTTGGGCATTGATTTTTAAAATCAAGTGCTATAAGTGTACATATCAAACTTTAAGTGTTAGATATATAAATACATAAGAATTATGTGGCATGTCTGTAAAATTTTTAATAAAATAGTGGTTTGATAAACAGTTGTAGCAACCTAATCTTTCGAATCAAAATAACATATCTTGCAACTTCAAATTACATTTTTTTTTTCTAGAAATGAAGTATAATTAATACATTATCAATTGATCTTTAATCATATCATTTGGAATAGAAATACTACATCATATAGTTTTATGTCACGGACAAAAAGTCTCACATCAACTATGTGTAGAGCCTAAAAGCAATATTTAAGTCCTCGGCTACCCACCACCGCTAAGAGCTCTTTTGGAAGGTGACAAGTGGTATTAGAGCAGAGTACCGTCTGTCAAGTATGTTGACTCTCCATGGTCCAGTGGGACCTTTGGTAGAGCCGATCCGTGACTATGACGTAACGTGATTAGGTGAAGTAGAATGTCACGAATAAAAAGTCCCACATCGGCTAGGTATAAGACAAAAAAATAATATTTAAGTCCTGGGCTGTTCACCACCCCTTAAAGTTGTTTTGGTAGGTGACATCTTACTGTAATACACAGCTATATATCAAAATAGATAGGGGAGTAAACATCTGATGAAAAGTTGCAAAAATATGCAATTTTGAAATCTTAAAGTTCATAAACATATACTAATTAATTACATCAAAAGTGTTCTTTTTTAAAGTATTAAATTCACCAAATTCTCTTAAGGAACAAGATAAAGCTAAGAACAATGAAAAACAAGCAAAATCAAGCAAAGATATGGACAAAAACATAAAATTCCTAGTTCATTCCTAATCCTCCCCTCTGTGCATTATACCATCAGAGAAAAACACAGAACACTCCATGATAGAAACCAAAGCGACCAAACAGTAATACTGTTAAGAAAAATAATAATCTACAGATGAAGAGATGTATCGACTTCTCCTTCGTTGCAGCCATTAGAGCTCTGCATGACAGACACAGAAGGCCATGGACGCGGTGACAGTGAAGCATCCCTGCTCTGTAACTCATTGAAGGAGTTGGATTCTGTGAGGAAAAATGAAGAGCCGTTGATTGAAGGAGGGGAGAGATGAATGAGTTCTGGGTGGAGGAACCACATAGGCTGCTGTCTTTGTTGTTCATTGATGGCTCTCATTTGCTCTCTTTGTTCTCTCTTTGCTTTTGCTTTTTGGAGCTGTTTGAATCTTTCTTGAAGGAGAGCAATGGATGAGTGAAGAAAAGCGGGTTTGGTGCTTCGTTTCCTCATTAGAAGGTTTTTGGTGTGTTAGTTGGGATGAAGGGGGAGTGAAGAATGGAGGGTTGGGTTGGTGTGGTTTGAAGTTGGGGAGTTATTTATAAGAGAGACATTACGTTTGGGAAACCAGACGTGCAGTTGACGGTATGAATCATATCATGCTGTCAAATTTATGGTGTAGCGTGATCCATGACATCGTCCACACATCTAGACANCCTCATTAGAAGGTTTTTGGTGTGTTAGTTGGGATGAAGGGGGAGTGAAGAATGGAGGGTTGGGTTGGTGTGTTTTGAAGTTGGGGAATTATTTATAAAAGAGAACAGTACGTTTGGGAAACCAGATGTGCACCCGAGGGTATGGATCATATCACGCTGCCAAATTTACGGTATAATACGATTCATGACGTCGTCCAAAAGTCTGGATGGTAGTTTTAATATTCTTTTTCTATTTATAGAGGATGGGTGTTAGGTATGGCTCATATACCAGATAAGAGACAAGTGCTGGAGTGGAACGAAGTGAGCTAGTGTAGCAGAGCTCGTGAGCGGAAACATCTGTCCAATCGGGGGGAGTTTCGTTATGTCAGTTGGGGGTGCGAAAGAAACGCCACCACGGTACGATACAAATGTAGTTTTGTAATTATATATTGTACGTCAAGGCTATATAAATATATATGATGTATTGTACCCCTAAGGTTATCTTGTACTCTTTTTTTGAATTGAAGGAAAAGTCACGGCTCTGCTTCCGAGGACGTAGGCATCTTTGTCTGCTCCCGAAGACGTATGCATCTTTGCCGAACCTCGTCTGTATTTGTGTCGATTCTTGCGTTTCTTTGCCCTAAATTCTCAACAATGGGTGTTGTCTTCTTGTATTTATTTTGTATTGTTCTTTAATTCTTTGTTGAATTAATTGATCATGGAGGGTGATAATTAGGATTTGGATTTTATCTATGATTTCTCGATCGACATAAGATTTTAATTTGTTTGGGTCAGCTTTTATCGTTTCGTCTCATTTTAGATTTTTCATGTAAAAATTTTGATGCCATGATGTATGCTCTTCTCATTTTTGTATTTATGTATAGAATTTTCCTGCAAAATTAGCCGTAAGAATTTCATTTGACTAACATAAATTTTAAATTTAATACACGAGGATTTACATACATACCACTTAAGCTTTACTTTTACATTAACAGTACACACAATTTTCATATCACATTAAGAACCCTATCATTTTAACTTTTGAAAAGTGAAATGTACTTGTCATGCCTAGTTAAGATGGCATGTATATAAAGATTAACATTTTAAGTGTTACACATGTAGATAGATATGAATTGAGTGGTATTAATGTAAATCTTCCTTTAATTTATATATTTTTATAAATGTGGGCGGATTTCATTGAANAGACAGTAGTTTTAATATTCTTTTTCTATTTATAGAGGATGGGTGTTAGGTATGGCTCATATACCAGATAAGGGACAAATGTTGGAGAAGAACGAATGAGCCAGCGTAGCAGAGCTCGCGAGCGGAAACATCTGTCCAATCGGGGGGAGTTTCATTATGTCGGTTGAGGGTGTCAAAGAAACGTCACCGCGATACGGTACAAAGGTAGTTTTGTAATTATATATTGTACATCAGAGCTATATAAATATATATGATATATTGTAACCCAAAAGTTATCTTGCACTTTTTTTTTGAATTGAAGAAAAAGCTGTCGCTCTGATTCCGAAGACGTATGCATGAACCTCGTTAAATCTCTATTTTTCTTTCTGGATTTGTGTCGATTCTTGCGTTTCTTTGCCCTAAATTCTCAACAATGGGTGTTGTCTTCTTGCATTTATTTTGTATTGTTCTGTAATTCTTTGTTGAATTAATTGATCATTGAGGGTAACAATTAGGGTTTGGGTTTTATCTATGATTTCTGATTGATGTGTGCTTGATATTAAAGTTCGGTGGAATTTCTACGACGGTCTGATTGAGATCCAATACGGTAGCGGACGAGCATATAGTCATAGAGGAGAGTGTTAGTGCTTGTATTGCCTTTTGCAATTAAAGAGAAGACGATATTTTTCATAATCTCGGTCGACATAAGATTTTAATTTGTTCGGGTCAGCTTTCACGGTTTCATCCCATTTTAGATTTATCATCTAAAAATTTTGATGCCATGACGTATGCTCTCCTCATTTTTGTATTTATGTATAGAATTTTCCTGCAAAATTAGCCGTAAAAATTTCATTTGACTAACATAAATTTTAAATTTAACATAGGAGCATTTACATACATACCATTTAAACTTTACTTTTACATTAATAGCTATCATTTTAACTTTTGAAAAGTGAAATGTACTTATCATGCCTGGTTAAGATGGCATGCATATAAAGATTAACATTTTAAGTGTTACATATGTAGATAGATATGAATTGAGTGGTGTTAATGTAAATCTTCCTTTAATTTATATATTTTTATAAATGTGGGTGGATTTCATTGATCTACATGAATGTTTTATTTTTTTCTCTCATTTTCATTTAATTTTTGCTCAAAATTTTTTATTATCGTAAAATATTATGATACTATCACCGAGTGATAAGATAAGAGTATGATTGTAGGAGTGCATATTTCAAAGAAGAAAAATGTTCTTAATTAAGAGAGAATATTACTTACGATGCTTGTATGCATTCAGACTTCACGTACAACTTGTTGTACATATGTTGTACACAGAGTCAGCAAATATACAGACTCCCCACGTAATAATTTTTTGTTAGAAGGGGCTTCTCCAATGAAAGATGATAGAGCTGTGAATTAAAGAGTGCAAAAGAGATTTTGGAGTCTAACGTTTGGCTGCGGCCAACAAGAGAATAAATAGTCTTTGTCGACCCTCCCTTTGCTTCTCTGAGTAGAGAAGCACTTTCTGGTGAGCTTTATAAAGAGAAATCTACCATTGTGTTTTGTTTGCTGATGATGCCTTCAGCTTTAGTGCTGCTTTCTATTAAGCTGATAGTGATGCATTTTATGTATTTTTAATTTGGTAAGTGATTGTAAATAGCTGTAAAGTATAGTAGTAATAAGGGAAATTTACATGTATATCATGCAATTTTTATGTATTTACATATCTAATACCCAAAGTTTAATATTTATTGTTATAGCAGCTTGTGTCTTAACAATACTATGCATGAAAAGATGTATATCTCTTTTAAAGAAAGTGATTGTTATACTTTCGATATGATGTTAAAGATTTGAGCAGTATTCATGTAAATATGAATGTTTCGGTTTTAGCTATGCAAATACATAAGAATTGGTTGGTATGTATGTAAATACCCTGAGCTTTATTAGATTTGAAGGTCTTTTCATAAGAAAAAGCTCCTTTTTACTTATCAGCACCTAAACTTTAAGGTTTTACATCTAGACCACCCAAATGTTTCATATCACATCAAGAATGCCCCTATTTTAGCTTGTAAAAGATGGAATACACCTTTTCATGCACAAGTTGAATGGTGTAAATGTAAAGATTAAAATTTAGTTGTTAGATTTGTAAGAAAAACGCAATAATTGGGTGGTATGCATGCAACTCTAATTACTAATTAAAACAACAACAAATTTCATTGCTGAAAGTGTCAAAAAGCCAAAAAATACTTATTTTCAGATCTTCCCGCATTGAAAAATCTTCNACATGAATGTTTTATTTTTTTCTCTCATTTTCATTTAATTTTTGCTCAAAATTTTTTATTATCGTAAAATATCATGCACGTGAAGAAGATCAATAATTCCATCACCGAATGATAAGATAAGAGTAGGATTGTAGGAGGGCATGCTTCAAAGAAGAAAAATGCTCTTAATTGAGAGAGAGTATTACTTATGATGCCCGTATGCATGCAGACTTCACGTACAACTTGTTGTACACAGAGTCAGCAAATATACAGACTCCCCACGTAATAATTTTTTGTTAGAAGGCAGGTGACAACATGGCTTCTAATTAAAGAGTGCAAAAGACATTTTGGAGTCTAACGTTTGGCTGCGGCCAACAAGAGAATAAATAGTCTCTGTCGACCCTCCCTTTGCTTCTCTGAGTAGAGAAGCACTTTCTGGTGAGCTTTATAAAGAGATATCTACCATTGTATTTTGCTTACTGATGATGCCTTCGGCTTTAGTGCCGCTAAGCTGATAGTGATGTATTTTATGTATTTTTAATTTGGTAAGTGATTGCAAATAGCTGTAAAGTATAGTAGTAATAAGGTAAATTTACATGTATATCATGCAATTTTTATGTATTTACATATCTAATACCCAAAGTTTAATATTTATTGTTATAGCAGCTTGTGTCGTAACAATACCATGCATGAAAAGATGTATATCTTTTTTAAAGAAAGTGATGGTTATACTTTCGATTTGATGTTAAAGATTTGAGCAGTATTCATGTTCAGTTTTAGCTATGCAAATACATAAGAATTGGTTGGTATGTATGTAAATAACCCTAATAATAAATAAATAAATTCACATTACTCTTTCTATAGATTGAGCTCAATTTGACGAATTTTTATTAGATTTGAAGGTCTTTTCATAAAAAAAAAAACTCCTTTTTACTTATCAGCACCTAAACTTTAAGGTTTTACATCTAGACCACCCAAATGTTTCATACCACATCAAGAGTGCCCCTATTTTAGCTTTTAAAAGATGAAATACACCTTTTCATGCACGGGTTGAATGGTGTAAAATGTAAAGATTAAATTTTAGTTGTTAGAATTGTAAAAAAAACATAATAATTGGGTGGTATGTATGCAATTCTAATTACTAATTAAAACAATAACAAATTTCATTGCTGAAAGAGTCAAAAAGCCAAAAAATACTTATTTTCAGATCTTCCCGCATTGAAAGTTCTTGCAAAAAAACGCAACTTTATAATTACAACCATTGGATATGACTGCAAACAAAGAGAATTTGATGTGACTTCCACTTCTCTTTTTCTCCTCATGCCATTGGTTCTCACTGACCTCCATTGCCTCTGTTCTTTGTCTTGCAGCTGTTTGGCTTAGAGTGACATTCCGCTCTCCATTTTGATCATTTCGAGCTTGATTTTACATGATTTGATATCTGTGCAGGTTTTTAAAGAGTAATATTATTGATTGAATGTAACAGTGGCTGCAACAGGAACTTTCCTTAAAAGTTTAATAAGGAAAAATAATCAAATAAATATGTGTAATATATATTAGGGAAATTAACATATAAGCTGCACAATTCTATGGTATTTGTATATCTAACCTCCAAAGTTTGATATATTTGCACTTAAAGTGCTTGGTGGCGTAAACTTATGCATGAAAATGTGCATTTTGCTTTTATGACAATTGTGATGGTGATATTTTTGATGTGATGTTAAATATTTGAGTGACATGCATGTAAATATAAATGTTTAGGTGTGAGATATGTAAATAACTAATGATTGTATGTAAGAAAATTCATGTCCGTTGAGTGATAGATTATTTGTAGTATTATATGTAGATCTAGTATAGATACAGAACAATTTGAAATTTTTAAGAGAAAAATCATGAGTCATAAGTTATGATCGTGTTCTTCTTAATACTTAAAAGAGGCATTGAAACATTTTGATAGATATGAAATATGTAGAGTGAACTTTGTAATGAAAATATGAAGAGCTTGAAGGCGTTGATATGTGATTTTTCCCTTTTTTGTGTTTTTTAATGTAAAAAGTCTTAAATGACTCATATGCTCTTCTATCTTTTCTATATGTGCAAGAACTTAATGTAAAAATCAAGACTTAGCTTTATGGAACTCCTTGCAAGTAGCATAAATGACTTAGATAAATTTTTAACATTATTCATAGAAAACATTTAAAGCTATGTTTTATACTCTGCTTCTAATAACATTTATGGATACTTTAATGGGTATTTATATGAAAATTACATGAAGGACAGCATAAATAATAATAGAAAATTTTGTTTCTCCTTATTTTTCATTTGCGCGTTACATATTTATAGATGCATGTAGAATATATTATGTTACAACAAAACACAATTAGTTATAATCAAATGACCAGGACTCCTCTATATAAAAGCAATGCAGACAACATGACTTTATGGGTCTGTAGACTTTACTTTCTCTAAACTGATACTCCATCTTGGAGTGTTAGATGGAATCATAGAAAGCAAAATCTAGTAAAGGAAAGGGATTTTGTAAGCAAGTCAACACTATGATGGTTTGAGTTTTGACACATTCCCTGTTGAAGTGGTAATCCACTTCTATATGCTTTGCTCAAGCATGAAAGATGGGATTGTGAACAAAGATGTTGCCACTTTAGAGAAGTGTGGGCTTAGGGAAAGTGATTCCAGGGTCACAAAGAAGATGTCAGATCAAGATGATTTCAGTGGCTGTTGCTCTGAGGGTGAGGTATTATGCTTCAATAGAGAAGCGAGCAACTAATATTTGTTTCTTGGAACTGATCAAGGAAACAAGATTGCTTCTAAGAAAAATGGAAAATATTGCAGTAGATTTGCATCACCAACCCAGTCAGAATCTATGAAGGCTAGAAGGTGGAATGTGGGCTGTATAGTAATGTCGAGGAGTAGAGTATCTTTGATGTATTAAAGAGTTATTTTGAGAAGTTGAAAGTGCTAATTGGAAGGATTTTGCTTGAATTGACTAGATCAATTAGTGATAAATGCTAGGCCAGGCCTTGTAATTGTGAGGTATTTGAGTGAGCCAGTGAGTATCTCTAGAGATGTGGCTTGTTAAACAGTTGATTATCTTGAGAGGTGGAGTTTATTTGGAGTGGGGCACGATTTGCAGTCCTACATAATTGCTTTGATTATAATTTGTTGAGTGCGGTTGGTTTGAAGGCCAAGGAAGTGGGAGGGGTGCCTAAGATCAATCTATGATGGGAATATTTTGTAGGAGGCTTTGAGTAATTGATCAAGGGTTTGGGTATTATGGTTGGTGAAGAGAATATCATCTATATAAAGAAGTATGTAAATAACTGTCCTGAATTTGTGGTAAATGAATAGGGAAGGAGCAACTTAGCTAGATTGGAACCACAATTGAAGAAGATAGTTGGTGAAGGTATAGAATCCCTGTCGAAGAACTTGGCATAGTAATTATATATATTGTACACCCTTTGCTTCTAANCTTTGAGTAATTGATCAAGGGTTTGGGTATTATGGTTGGTGAAGAGAATATCATCTATATAAAGAAGTATGTGAATAACTGTCCTGAATTTGTGGTAAATGAATAGGGAAGGAGCAACTTAGCTAGATTGGAACCTCAATTGAAGAAGATAGTTGGTGAAGGTATAAAATCCCTGTCGAAGAACTTGGCATAGTAATTATATATATTGTACACCCTTTGCTTCTACNTTCTCTCTTTGCTTTTGCTTTTTGGAGCTGTTTGAATCTTTCTTGAAGGAGAGCAATGGATGAGTGAAGAAATGCAGGTTTGGTGCTTCGTTTCCTCATTAGAAGGTTTTTGGTGTGTTAGTTGGGATGAAAGGGGAGTGTAGAATGAAGGGTTGGGTTGGTGTGTTTTGAAGTTGGGGATTTATTTATAAGAGAGAACATTACATTTGAGAAATCAGATGTGCAGTTGACTGTATGGATCATATCATGCTGCCAAATTTACCGCATAGTGCGATTCATGACGTCGTCCACACGTCTTGACGGTAGTTTTAATATTCTTTTTCTATTTATAGAGGATGGGTGTTATGTATGACTCATATACCACATAAGAGACAAATGCTAGAGCGGAACGAAGTGAGCCAGTGTAGCGGAGCTCGCGGGCGGAAACATCTGTCCAATCGGGGGGAGTTTCGTTATGTCGGTTGGGGGTACGGAAGAAACAGTACCGCGGTACGGTACAAATGTAGTTTTGTAATTATATATTGTACGTCAAGACTATATAAATATATATAATGTATTGTAACCCTAAGGTTATCTTATACTCTTTTTTTGAATTTAAGGAAAAGCCGCCGCTCTGCTTTCGAGGACATAGGCAAAGATGCTTGCTCCCGAAAGCGTATGCTTCTTTGCCGAACCTCATTAAATCTATGTTCTTCTTTCTTTATTTGTGCCGATTATTGCATTTCTTCGCCTTGAATTCTCAACAATGGGTGTTGTCTTCTTGTATTTATTTGGATTGATCTTTAATTCTTTGTTGAATTAATTGATCATGGAGGGTGATAATTAGGATTTGGATTTTATCTATGTTTTCTCGATCGACATAAGATTTTAATTTGTTTGGGTCAGCTTTCATGGTTTCATCTCATTTTAGATTTTTCATCTAAAAATTTTGATGCCATGACGCATGCTCTTCTCATTTTTGTATTGATGTATAGAATTTTCCTGCAAAATTAGCCGTAAAAATTTCATTTGACTAACATAAATTTTAAATTTAATATAGGAGCATCTACATACATACCATTTAAACTTTACTTTTACATTAATAGTACACACAATTTTCATATCACATTAAGAACACTATCATTTTAACTTTTGAAAAGTGAAATGTACTTATCATGCCTAGTTAATATGGCATGTATATAAAGATTAACATTTTAAGTGTTACATATATAGATAGATAATTTAAATATTTTTATAAATGTGGGCGGATTTCATTGAACTACATGAATGTTTTATTTTTTTTTCTCATTTTCATTTAATTTTTGCTCAAAATTTTTTATTATCGTAAAATATCATGTACATGAAGAAGATCAATATTATTATCACCGAGTGATAAGATAAGAGTAGGTTGTAGGAGTGCATACTTCAAAGAAGAAAAATGCTCTTAATTAAGAGAGAATATTACTTACGATGCCCGCATGCATGCAGACTTCACGTACAACTTGTTGTACATGCGTTGTACACAGAGTCAGCAAATATACGGACTCCGAGCAAGTATACGGACTCCCCACATAATAATTTTTTGTTAGAAGGCAAGTGACAATATGGCTTCTCCAATGAAAGATGATAGAGCTGCGAATTAAAGAGTGCAAAAGACATTTTGGAGTCTAACGTTTGGCTGCGGCCAACAAGAGAATAAATAGTCTCTGTCGACCCTCCCTTTGCTTCTCTGAGTAGAGAAGCACTTTCTGGTGAGCTTTATAAAGAGAAATCTACCATTGTGTTTTGCTTGCTGATAATGCCTTCAGCTTTAGTGCTGCTTTCTATTAAGCTGATAGTGATGTATTTTATGTATTTTTAATTTGGTAAGTGATTGTAAATAGCTGTAAAGTATAATAGTAATAAGAGAAATTTACATGTATATCATGCAATTCTTATGTATTTACATATCTAATACCCAAAGTTTAATATTTATTGTTATAGCAGCTTGTGTCGTAACAATACTATGCATGAAAAGATGTATATCTTTTTTAAAGAAAAGAAAGTGATGGTTATACTTTCGATATGATGTTAAAGATTTGAGCAGTATTCATGTAAATACAAATGTTTCGGTTTTAGCTATGCAAATACATAAGAATTGGTTGGTATGTATGTAAATACCCATAATAATAAATAAATAAATTCACATTACTAAATTCTCTTTCTATAGATTGAGCTCAACTTGAAGATTTTTTATTAGATTTGAAGGTCTTCTCATAAGAAAAAACTCCTTTTTACTTATCAGCACCTAAACTTTAAGGTTTTACATCTAGACCACCCAAATATTTCATATCACCTCAAGAATACCCCTATTTTAACTTTTAAATGATGAAATACACCTTTTCATGCACANTATATATATATATATATATATATATATATATATGTTGATTAGTAGCATTTTGAGCTAAAACGAGCCGAACACGAACAAATAAATCTTTGTTAGTGTGGTTCGTGTTCGACTCGTTAACTTAGCGAACGAGTTGAGCACGAGCTTCTTAGTGATCTGAACACGAGTTGTTTTTGAACAACGAGCCTTTTTGAAATCAATACCCCGATGCATCCCTTTAGGGGTGTAAACGACTCGTGTTCGGTTTTTTTATATTTCGAGCTCAAAAAGTATTTTCGTGTTGAACTCGTTTGCTTAATGTGCCGAACACGAGACTTTTGACAGCCTAGTTCCCTCATTGGGCGAATTAACTCATTCCTAGTTCCGACCGATCCAGTCTCTGGGCTCCCCCGTTCCACCACATTCGACCATTGCTGAGGTGAGCTTCTGCTCTCCAAATGGCGGCAGCTCTATGTCCCCCTTCTTCCGCTCTCACTGTGGACTCCCCTGTTTCGCTTCAATCTCATATCTTCTTCCCTCTTCTCCGCCTCTGCGAAACTCCAACTGAACTCAAGCAAATCCATGCCTTCACCATCAAAACAGGTATCTTTCACACCCTTCCCGTCGCGTCCCGCATCTCGGCGCTCTGCTGCAACCCTGAAATGGGATCCCTCGACTACGCCCGCTCAGTGTTCGATCAAATTCCCGAACCAAACTCCTTCGCCTGGAATTCCCTCATCAAGCGCCTAGTTGACGACAACCACTCACATTCTGCCCTTCTTCTCTTCAAGAAAATGCTGACTGCATCATCTACACATCCAGACAACTTCAACCTCCCCTGCGTCATCAAGGCCTGTGGAAAGCTTGGTGCTTTCTCTGAGGGGAAGCAAGCACACTCCCTCGCCCTCAAAACCGGCCTTGGTGGCGATAGCTTCGTGCAGAGCAGCTTGGTGAGTTTTTACTCTAAATGTGATAATTTGGAACTTGCTAAGAAGGTCTTTGATCGTGTTTGTTTTAAAGATCTAGTGACTTGGAACTCTTTGATCGATGGTTACGTTAGGAGTGACAAAATCGAACTTGCAAGGATGATGTTTGATGAAATGCCGGAACGGGACTCATTCTCTTGGGCTTTGATGATCAATGGATATTCTAAATGCGGAGAGATTGATACTGCAAGGGAGCTGTTTGATCAAATGCCGGAGAAGAACGTTGTTGCTTGGAATGCGATGATTCATGGTTATATGAAGAAGGGTGATATTGCGTCTGCCTGGGAACTGTTTGATCAGATGCCGCAAAGGACTTTGGTCAGCTGGAATTCAATGATAACCGGGTTTGAAAAGCTTGGCGCTTTCAAAGAAGCTCTCGAGGTTTATAAAGGTTTGTTTAGGGAAAGAGTTGCACCTAATGTAGTTACTCTGGTTAGTGCTCTCTCTGCTGTTTCTGGCTTGGCTCT
The DNA here is from genome assembly GCA_002079205.1 of Phalaenopsis hybrid cultivar. Classification (NCBI taxonomy): domain Eukaryota; kingdom Viridiplantae; phylum Streptophyta; class Magnoliopsida; order Asparagales; family Orchidaceae; genus Phalaenopsis; species Phalaenopsis hybrid cultivar. Next base: position 35,217 of record JXCR01096474.1, on the reverse strand, counting down.
GCTTGAAAGGGGTAGAGAAATTCATATCTACATTAATGAACATAAATTTAGTTTAGAGGGTGTTCTTGGGATCTCTCTCATTGAAATGTACTCAAAATGCGGAGAAATTGAAAGTTCTTTCTCCATTTTTGGAGGGATAAAAAGAAAGAAGTTGGGTCATTGGACTGCCATGATTATGGGGTTTGGAATACATGGAATGGCAAGCAGAGCCATTAAGCTATTCATGGAAATGCAGGAGAAGGGTGTGGGACCCCATACATTAGCATTTGTTGGATTATTGAATGGGTGCAGCCATGCCGGAATGGTGGACGAGGGACGGCATTTTTTTGGGTTGATAAGCAGCGAGTATGGAATCGAGCCAACAGTCGAACACTATGGCTGCATCGTTGATCTCCTTTGTCGCACGGGAAATCTGCACGAGGCAAAGGATTTCATTTATCAAATGCCTTTGAGACCAAACACCATAATCTGGATGAGTTTATTGAGTGGTTGCAGGAAACACAGGAACGTCGAGATTGGCGAATTGGCTGCCAAAACCGTGATTGAATTGGACCCAAAAGCTTCCGGAGCTTACGTTCTTCTCTCCAACATATATGCTTCTGCTGGATTATGGGACCGTGTATCGAATTTACGAGAATTGATGAGAGCTAGTTCTGTGAGAAAGGAATCTGGTTGTAGTTTCGTAGAACATGATGGTTCAATTCACGAGTTCGTCGTCGGGGACAAATCTCATCCTCAGAGAGACGAAATCTATGCCAAGTTGAATGAGATGAGAGAAAGGTTAACATTTGCAGGATATATTCCTGATACTTCACAGGTTTTGTTATATCTAGAAGAAAAGGAGAAGGCGGCTGAGTTGGCTTATCATAGTGAGAGGCTGGCCATAGCCTTTTGCCTCATAAATTCGAGGTTTACTGCACCAATTCGAATTGTTAAAAATTTACAGGTTTGTAATGATTGTCACAATGCAACGAAGCTTTTGTCAAGTATTTATAACCGCGAGATTATCGTACGGGATAATAGCCGCTTCCATCATTTTAGAAATGGTTCTTGCTCTTGCATGGATTACTGGTAATGGAGGTCTTCCTTCCATTCTTGATATAGGCTGCTCATTAGTTCAGAAAAAAATTGCTGAAAATTCTTAGGAGGATTGCAGCCATATTAATCTCTAATTTACTGGGGATTGAATGGAGCTGATTGTGGGCATAATCATTAATTCAACATCTCCAGGTGACCCGCATACTTTTTAATCTTTCATTTATTGATTAGAGTTGCTGTAAATTCTNATTCTTAGGAGGATTGCAGCCATATTAATCTCTAATTTACTGGGGATTGAATGGAGCTGATTGTGGGCATATACATTGATTCAACATCTCCAGGTGATCCGCATACTTTTTAATCTTTCATTTATTGATTAGAGCNATCCTTAGGAGGATTGCAGCCATATTAATCTCTAATTTACTGGGGATTGAATGGAGCTGATTGTGGGCATATCCATTGATTCAACTTCTCCAGGTGACCCGCATACTTTTTAATCTTTCATTTTTTGATTAGAGTTGCTGTAAATTCGTATATATTTTGCTTTAGGACTTCTGAATAATTCATTTATTAACAGCTGTTTATAAGATTGCTTGTAATTAGTGTGTGGGTTTGTGTTTGCTTTTTTTAGTTATTGTTGTGTAGCTTTTTCAGGAAAATGTGATGGAGATGTAAGTGTCTACTCTTGTAGGAAGTGTAAATTTGATGTTATTTGCTAATTTTGGCTCAACTGCTGGCCTTTATTTGCTGATTAATGATGTTTCATCTCTAGTAATGGGTTTTATATTATATTGTTTGATGAATATTAGGCTGAGTGTTTATGGATAAATTTGTACTTTTGAAATGATAAGCATATTGTTGAGTAGAATGATTTTTTTCTTTTCGCTTCATACATCACAAAGCGCGATGGGAAGTAGCGTTTTGCAAACTAGAAAATTCATTACTTTTATATTATATATGCATATATTATGTGCATGCAATAATGATTTAATAGCCAAAATTAAACAATAATAGGTGTTAATTTTCATCAAATATAATGATGCATCCAATAACAAAAAGTTCTCAACTATCCACAAGAAAAAAAATAGAATAATCGCGGGAAAATTCCACGCCCGGGCCTCACTCCAAAAGAAGAATGAAAAGAAAGTGAAATGAAAATGAGTTAGAGTGAGAGAGTTTTTGTGAGGTTTTAGGTCAAATTTTCAGAAGATATGAAATTAGTAGATTAGACATCATCCAAAGATTTCACCCTCATTTTGTGAGGACTTTAAGATTGAGATTTCTCAAAGGCGCAAGCCTCTTTGGATAATTACTTTTGATTGGGGCTAGTCATTAAAGAACCAATTGCTCAACATATAATAGCATCAATTGGGGTTTTAAACATATAAATTTATCACTCTGAGCTTATAGTGAATGTTGGGGGGAATGATGTTGAACCCGATTGAAATGTAATGGAACTGTCATCCTAGGTTCTATTGATTACTAGTCTACTTAGTCATAGGATGTAATCATCCCGACGTAATGAATGATCCTTGTCGACGGTAATGGATTGATTTGTCTAATAGAATCTTATAAACATATGATGAATCAATTTAAGTAGATTAATCTAAGTTGACATTAGCTTACAGAGTTTAGATCCCTGTTATGCTACCTTATGATTCATGACTCAAAGGGATGCAATACAATTGAGAAAATACAAACTATAGGCGTGACGGTTTTATAGATAAGACAATTACTCAAACTATTCAATCAAATTACTCTGGTCGTAATTGCTTCTTTTGTGAAATTGTTGGGTCGAACAACTCCGTCAGATGACCCGACTCACATCTTTACTTGCATGAGATCATTATAAGTATGAATGTAATGATATATCTAACATGATATTGGCTTTTTGTGAGCTTAAGTGTATATTAGGTTTGTCACCCTTGACAAACGGTTGTAGATGGTGGATTTGGTTTTGCAGTGATCCAATTTTTATTTAAATATTTTTAGAATTTTTTCCTAGTTTGGTTGTTTAAAAAAATTGATAATAAAACCTTCTAATTAAGATGTGCAACGAATATGCTCATAATCATCAAATTAATCATTTTGAATCTTATGGATTTCATTCTCCTTATAGAGCATCAAGTTTAATAAAATTATAATAGTTGAATTTATTCAGTTTTTTTTTTGTTGAAACTTGATTCTGAAAATAGCCAATGGAAATATTTTATCAACACTATAATTATCGGGGTTTGATATCTTTGAATCTCGTCGATTTTATTCTACTATAGAGAACCAAGCTCATAACTTAAATCAATTGAGTTTATTCAAATATTCTTTTGAGCTTAATTTTTAAAAACAGAACTTGTCGAAAAAGATTCACACGAAAGACAATCATAATCAGGGATTTGATTGACTTAAAATGATCATATTTGTTATTTAATTGAAACTTGCATATTCAATATTCAATATGTGCTAACTCCAGTCTTCATGAGGAAGAGGATTGGATTTGTTCAATGAAAGCCCGGACCTATCAACTCCGATCCTCATCAAGAGAATGATTGCAAGAGAATGATTGGACCGAAGTGCGACCTTACCCTATAGGCAATGAGATACGTTCGAAGGCATATATAATATGATATTTTAAATCTAATTTTAAAAGAAAGAATTTATAAAATTCAAATTATTTATATGCTTTTAGAATAACTAGGTACTTCTTGAGGCAGAACACACTTGAGTCTAAACTCATACGAAGCAACACAATGTTCTCGAATAAAGTATTTGAGCATTTTACATACATTGGTTGTAGCACATGTGAATGAATTGAAGTTAATTTTAAGCTAGCCAGCGTACCATTCTCATACCTTGTGATTGAAAGTTAAACATAGCACGTTTGCTTTTATGCTTCAAGAATCCGAGCTTATAAAATTAGCACGTTTATCAAAATAATTTATATGTCTTTCAGGGGAATATATTTATATAATTTGACCTCCAATTTATCAAATCTTGGATACCTAGCTAGGTCATGCATGTGCTCATAGCTAGGAAATCTAACTTCATTGTGAGCTTATTGTATATTTTATTCTTGTTAGAAATTGGGCCTTCAAGTTGCAAGTTTATTATATGTGGCCCCCAATTCATATAGTAAGACTTGTATAATATAAGTGCTCAATAAAAGGTCCAATTTAAGCTTATTAGATAGTGTTGAGCTCATAAAGGTTATATTTATGCTTGCGGATGAGCTATCGAGTCACATGTTGTGAAGTCACGAGCTCATTCTTTTTTGTTTCTATTTTCTATTTTTTAAATTTATTTTAATCATATTTGTGTTCAACGGGTTCATTTAAGTACTATTTGTTTGGGTCCAATCAGTCTAAAATCCAACACAATTTTGAAGTCATCTTACCTGAATTCATCTTCCCTGATCGGGAGATACTTAGTCTAGAATGGGTCTATCCACCACCCAAAGAAATGCATTAGTGGGTGGCTTGCATTACGACCTAAAACAATATATCCCATCATACAAAGAAATGCATGTACGGGTTTTCCGACCTCATGAGAAACAAACACAAGCTAGTTTTACCCGTCGCACTATGAAAAATGCGTACACGTACTTTTATGTTGATTTGGTATCATTGCCGTCCCAACTACTTAAAGAAATACATGTATAACCGTGTCACCCGTGTGAGCACATAACCACAACAAGTTTTCCCCACCATGTAAATAAATATGCGTAGGGTTGCTTATAAGAGTTTCAGATGCATATAATCAATAAATTAAATNTGGCTGAGGAGCTTGGGATACATCAAAAGGTGATAACTGTGTTTTGCGACGACCAAAACACCATTCACCTAAGCAGAAATCATGTATTTCATGAAAGATCCAAGCATATAGATATAAAGCTTCATTTTGTGAGGAATGTCGTCGCCAAGGGTTCAATAGTAATGAAGAAGATACCTACTGAAGAAAATCCTATTGATATGCTTACTAAGGTGCTACCGATAACTAAGTTCAGACACTGTCTGGACTTAGTAAACTTCACCAAGGGCTGAGGGTCTCTCAGGAGTCAGGTGGAGGAAATCTTTACTTCGAAGCTTTTCAATTGAGGGTCAAGATGAATAATTGTTATTTTGACCCTCAATTATTGAACTAAGGTAAAATGACACTTTTGTAATGTGATACCGCTCACCTACCACATCTCACCTACCGCTCACTACCTTCCACCTACCACTCTCTTGCTTCTATAAATGGAGAGGGTGTGAGGCTGAGGACCTCCCACCTACCACTCTCTTGCTTCCATAAATAGAGAGGGTGTGAGGCCTAGGAGAGCTACCTCCCACCTACCACTCTCTTGCTTCTATAAATAGAGAGGGTGTGAGGCCTAGGTGAGCAAGGCCCACCTACCACTCTCTTGCTTCTATAAATAGAGAGGGTGTGAGGCTTAGGAGAGCAAGGACGCTCACCTACCTCCCACCTACGACTCTCTTGCTTCTATAAATAGAGAGGGTGTGAGGCTTAGGAGAGCAAGGGATGAGATCTTAAGCTACCACAAAGGAGGAGAGAATAGCTAGAGAGCTAGAGAGGAGGAGAGCATATTGAGGCGTTGTATCAAGGTGTCGCTTGAGATGAAGACCATAGAAGGAAGATGAGAGCTCGTCTCTATGTATAAGCTATGTATTCTCCATTTCTTTTGCCTTAGT
>JXCR01096474.1:9054-29290 GCA_002079205.1 Phalaenopsis hybrid cultivar | reverse complement strand
ATATATATATATATATATATATATATATATATATATTGATTAGTAGTATTTTGAGTCAAAATGAGACGAACGCGAACAATTTAGCGAACGAGCCGAACACGAGCTATTCGCGAACAAAGAGCCGTTTTGTCAGCCCTAGTCCCTTGAATGCAAAAGTAAAACTCATTGGGCCAATNTATATATATATATATATATATATATTGATTAGTAGTATTTTGAGTCAAAATGAGACGAATGCGAACAATTTAGCGAACGAGCCGAACACGAGCTATTCGCGAACAACGAGCCGTTTTGACAGCCCTAGTCCCCTGAACGCAAAAGTAAAACTCATTGGGCCAACTAACTCATTCCTAGTTCCGACCGATCCAGTCTCCGGGCTCCCCCGTTCCACCACATTCAACCATTGCTGAGGTGAGCTTCTGCCTCCAAATGGCGGAAGCTCTATGTCCCCCTTCCTCCGCTCTCACTGTGGACTCCGNTCCAGTCTCCGGGCTCCCCCGTTCCACCACATTCAACCATTGCTGAGGTGAGCTTCTGCCTCCAAATGGCGGCAGCTCTATGTCCCCCTTCCTCCGCTCTCACTGTGGACTCCCCTGTTTCGCTTCAATCTCATATCTTCTTCCCTCTTCTCCGCCTCTGCGAAACCCCAACTGAACTCAAGCAAATCCATGCCTTCACCATTAAAACAGGCATCTTTCACACCCTTCCCGTCGCGTCCCGCATCTCGGCGCTCTGCTGCAACCCTGAAATGGGATCCCTCGACTACGCCCGCTCAGTGTTCGATCAAATTCCCGAACCAAACTCCTTCGCCTGGAATTCCCTCATCAAGCGCCTAGTTGACGACAACCACTCACATTCTGCCCTTCTTCTCTTCAAGAAAATGCTGACTGCATCATCTACACATCCAGACAACTTCAACCTCCCCTGCGTCATCAAGGCCTGTGGAAAGCTTGGTGCTTTCTCTGAGGGGAAGCAAGCACACTCCCTCGCCCTCAAAACCGGCCTTGGTGGCGATAGCTTCGTGCAGAGCAGCTTGGTGAGTTTTTACTCTAAATGTGATAATTTGGAACTTGCTAAGAAGGTCTTTGATCGTGTTTGTTTTAAAGATCTAGTGACTTGGAACTCTTTGATCGATGGTTACGTTAGGAGTGACAAAATCGAACTTGCAAGGATGATGTTTGATGAAATGCCGGAACGGGACTCATTCTCTTGGGCTTTGATGATCAATGGATATTCTAAATGCGGAGAGATTGATACTGCAAGGGAGCTGTTTGATCAAATGCCGGAGAAGAACGTTGTTGCTTGGAATGCGATGATTCATGGTTATATGAAGAAGGGTGATATTGAGTCTGCCCGGGAACTGTTTGATCTTATGCCTCAAAGGACTTTGGTCAGTTGGAATTCAATGATAAGCGGGTTTGAAAAGCTTGGCGCTTTCAAAGAAGCTCTCGAGGTTTATAAAGGTTTGTTTAGGGAAGGAGTTGCACCTAATATTGTTACTCTGGTTAGTGCTCTCTCTGCTGTTTCTGGCTTGGCTATGCTTGAAAGGGGTAGAGAAATTCATGTCTACATTAATGAACATAAATTTAGTTTAGAGGGTGTTCTTGGGATCTCTCTCATTGAAATGTACTCAAAATGCGGAGAAATTGAAAGTTCTTTCTCCATTTTTAGAGGGATAAGAAGAAAGAAGTTGGGTCATTGGACTGCCATGATTATGGGGTTTGGAATACATGGAATGGCAAACAGAGCCATTAAGCTATTCATGGAAATGCAGGAGAAGGGTGTGAGACCCCATGCATTAGCATTTGTTGGATTATTGAATGGGTGCAGTCATGCCGGAATGGTGGATGAGGGACGGCATTTTTTTGGGTTGATAAGCAGCGAGTATGGAATCGAGCCAACAGTCGAACACTATGGCTGCATCGTTGATCTCCTTTGTCGCACGGGAAATCTGCACGAGGCAAAGGATTTCATTTATCAAATGCCTTTGAGACCAAACACCATAATCTGGATGAGTTTATTGAGTGGTTGCCGGAAACACAGGAACGTCGAGATTGGCGAATTGGCTGCCAAAACCGTGATTGAGTTGGACCCAAAAGCTGCCGGAGCTTACGTTCTTCTCTCCAACATATATGCTTCTGCTAGATTATGGGACCGTGTATCGAATTTACGAGAATTGATGAGAACTAGTTCTGTGAGAAAGGAATCTGGTTGTAGTTTCGTAGAACATGATGGTTCAATTCACGAGTTCGTCGTCGGGGACAAATCTCATCCTCAGAGAGACGAAATCTATGCCAAGTTGAATGAGATGAGAGAAAGGTTAACATTTGCAGGATATATTCCTGATACTTCACAGGTTTTGTTATATCTAGAAGAGAAGGAGAAGGCGGCTGAGTTGGCTTACCATAGTGAGAGGCTGGCCATAGCCTTTTGCCTCATAAATTCGAGGTTTACTGCACCAATTCGAATTGTTAAAAATTTACAGGTTTGTAATGATTGTCACAATGCAACGAAGCTTTTGTCGAGTATTTATAACTGCGAGATTATCGTGCGGGATAATAGTCGCTTCCATCATTTTAGAAATGGTTCTTGCTCTTGCATGGATTACTGGTAATGGAGGTCTTCCTTCCATTCTTGATATAGGCTGCTCATTAGTTCAGAAAAAAATTGCTGAAAATTCTTAGGAGGATTGCAGCCATATTAATCTCTAATTTACTGGGGATTGAATGGAGCTGATTGTGGGCATATACATTGATTCAACATCTCCAGGTGATCCGCATACTTTTTAATCTTTCATTTATTGATTAGAGCTGCTGTAAATTCGTATATATTTTGCTTTAGGACTTCTGAATAATTCATTTATTAACAGCTGTTTATAAGATTGCTTGTAATTAGTGTGTGGGTTTGTGTTTGCTTTTTTTAGTTATTGTTGTGTAGCTTTTTCAGGAAAATGTGATGGAGATGTAAGTGTCTACACTTGTAGGAAGTGTAAATTTGATGTTATGGCTCAACTGTTGGCCTTTCTTTGATGATTAATGATGTTTCATCTGTAGTAATGGGTTTTATTTTATATTGTTTGATGAATATTAGGATGAGTGTTTATGGATAAATTTGTACTTTTGAAATGATAAGCATATTGTTGAGTAGAATGAATTTTTTTTTTTTTTCGCTTCATACATCACAAAGCGCGATGGGAAGTAGCGTTTTGCAAACTAGAACATTCATTACTTCTATAGTATATATGCACATATTATGTGCATGCGATAAGNATATTGTTTGATGAATATTAGGCTGAGTGTTTATGGATAAATTTGTACTTTTGAAATGATAAGCATATTGTTTAGTAGAATGATTTTTTTTTTTCGGTTCATAGATAACAAAGCGCGATGGGAAGTAGCGTTTTGCAAACTAGAGCATTCATTACTTTTATATTATATATGCATATACTATGTGCATGCGATAATAATTTAATAGCCAAAATTAAACAATAATAGGTGTTAATTTTCATCAAATATAATGATGCATCCAATAACAAAAAGGTCTCAACTATCCGCAAGAAAAAAAAAAATAGAATTATCGCGGGAAAATTCCACGCCCTGGCCTCACTCCAAAAGAAAAAAAAATGAAAAGAAAGTGAAATGAAAATGAGCCAGAGTTAGTGAGTTTTTGTGAGGTTTTAGGTCAAATTTTCAGAAGATATGAAATTAGTAGATCAGACATCATCCAAAGATTTCACCCTCATTTTGTGAGGACTTTAAGATTTAGATTTCTCAAAGGCGCAAGCCCCTTTGGATAATTACTTTTGATTGAGGCTAGTCATTAAAGAACCAATCGCTCAACATATAATAACATCAATTGGGGTTTTAAATATATAAATTTATCACTCTGAGCTTATAGTGTATGTTGGGCGGAATGATGTTGAACCCGATTGAAATCTAATGGAACTGTCATNCAGACATCATCCAAAGATTTCACCCTCATTTTGTGAGGACTTTAAGATTTAGATTTCTCAAAGGCGCAAGCCTCTTTGGATAATTGCTTTTGATTGGGGCTAGTCATTAAAGAACCAATCGCTCAACATATAATAGCATCAATTGGGGTTTTAAATATATAAATTTATCACTCTGAGCTTATAGTGTATGTTGGGTGGAATGATGTTGAACCCGATTGAAATCTAATGGAACTGTCATTCCTAGGTTATATTGATTACTAGTCTACTTAGTTATAGGATGTAATCATCCCAACATAATGAATGATCCTTGTCAACGACAATGGATTGATTTGTCCAATAGAATCTTATAAACATCTGATGAATCAATTTAAGTAGATTAATCTAAGTCGACGTTAGCTTACAGAGTTTAGTGCCCTATTATGCATACCTTATGATTCACGACTCAAAGAGACGCAATACAACTGAGAAAATACAAACTATAGGCGTGACAGTTTTATAGTTAAGATAATTACTCAAACTATCCAGTCAGATGNTGATGAATCAATTTAAGTAGATTAATCTAAGTCGACGTTAGCTTACAGAGTTTAGTGCCCTATTATGCATACTTTATGATTCACGACTCAAAGAGACGCAACACAACTGAGAAAATACAAACTATAGGCGTGACAGTTTTATAGTTAAGATAATTACTCAAACTATCCAGTCAGATGACTCTGGTCGTAATTGCTTCTTTTGTGAAATTGTTGGGTCGAACAACTCCGTCAGATGACCCGACTCACATCTTTACTTGCATGAGATTCTTATGAGTATGAATGTAATGATATATTTAACATGATATTGGCTTTATGTGAGCTTAAGTGTATATTAGGTTTGTCATCCTTGACAAACGGTTGTAGATGGTGGATGTGTTTTTGCAGTGATCCAATTTTTATTTAAATATTTTTAGAATTTGTCCCTAGTTTGGTTGTTTAAAAAAATTGATAATAAAACCTTCTGGTTAAGACGTTCGATGAATATGCTCATAATCAACAAATTAATCATTTTGAACCTTATCGATTTCATTCTCCTTATAGAGCATCAAGTTTAATAAAATTAAAATAGTTGAATTTATTCAGTTTTTTTGTTGAAACTTGATTCTGAAAATAGCCAATGGAAATATTTTATCAACACGATAATTATCGGTGTTTGATATCTTTGAATCTTCNTTGACAAACGGTTGTAGATGGTGGATGTGTTTTTGCAGTGATCCAATTTTTATTTAAATATTTTTAGAATTTTTCCCTAGTTTGGTTGTTTAAAAAAATTGATAATAAAACCTTCTGGTTAATATGTGTGATGAATATGCTCATAATCAACAAATTAATCATTTTGAACCTTATCGATTTCATTCTCCTTATAGAGCATCAAGTTTAATAAAATTAAAATAGTTGAATTTATTCAGTTTTTTTGTTGAAACTTGATTCTGAAAATAGCCAATGGAAATATTTTATCAACACGATAATTATCGGGGTTTGATATCTTTGAATCTCGTCGACTTTATTCCGCTATAGAGAACCATGCTCATAACTTAAGTCAATTGTGTTTATTCAAATATTCTTTTGAGCTTAATTCTAAAAATAGACCTTGTCAAAAAAGATTCACTATAAAGACAATCATAATCAGGGATTTGATTGACTTAAAATGATCATATTTGTTATTTAATTGACACTTGCATATTGAATATGTGCTAACTCCAANATCTTCTCGATTTTATTCTACTATAGAGAACCAAGCTCATAACTTAAATCAATTGAGTTTATTCAAATATTCGTTTGAGCTTAATTTTAAAAACCACGAAAGACAATCATAATCATGGATTTGATTGACTTAAAATGATCATATTTGTTATTTAATTGAAACTTGCATATTCAATATGTGCTAACTCCAGTCTTCATGAGGAAGAGGATTGGATTTGTTCAATGAAAGCCCCAACCTATCAACTCCGATCCTCATTAAGAGAATGATTGGACTGAAGTGCGACCTTACCCTATAGGCAATGAGATACGTTCGAAGGCATATATAATATGATATTTCANACTCCAATCTTCATGAGGAAGAGGATTGGATTTGTTCAATGAAAGCCCCAACCTATCAACTCCGATCCTCATCAAGAGAATGATTGCAAGAGAATGATTGGACTGAAGTGCGACCTTACCCTATAGGCAATGAAATACGTTCGAAGACATATATAATATGATATTTTGAATCTAATTTTAAAAGAAAGATTTTATAAAATTCAAATTATTTATATGCTTTTAGAATAACTACGTACTTCTTGAGGCAGAACACACTTGAGTCTAAACTCATATGAAGGAACACAATGTTCTCGAATAAAGTATTTGAGCATTTTACATATATTGGTTGTAGCACATGTGAATGAATTGAAGTTAATTTTAAGCTAGCCAGCATACTATTCTCATACCTTGTAATTGAAAGTTAAAAATACAGGTCAGAGCACGTGTGCTTTTATGCTTCAAGGATCCAAGCTTATAAAACTAGCAAGTTTATCAAAATAATCTATCTTTCGGGGGAATATATTTATATAATTTGACCTCCAATTTATCAAATCTTGGATACCTAGCTAGCTCATGCATGTGCTCATAGATAGGAAATCTAACTTTATTGTGAGCTCAATGTATACTTTATTCTTGTTAGAAATTGGGCCTTCATGTTCTAAGTTTATTATATGTGGCCCCCAATTCATTTAGTAAGACTTATATAATATAAGTGCTCAATAAAAGGTCCAATTTAAGCTTATTAGATAGTATTGAGCTCATAAAGGTTATATTTATGCTTGCAGATGAGGTATCGAGTCACATTTTGTGCAGTCACGAGCTCATTCTTTTTTGTTTCTATTTTGTATTTTTAATTTTTTTTAATCATATCTATGTTCAACGAGTTCATTTAAGTACTATTTGTTTGGGTCCAATCTGTCTAAAATCCCACACAATTTTGAAGTCATCTTGCCCGAATTTATCTTCCCTGATTAGGAGATACGTAGTCTAGAATGGGTCTATCCACCACGCAAAGAAATGCATTTATGGGTGGCTTGCATCACAATCTAAAACAGCATATCCCATCATGCAAATAAATGCATGTACGGGTTTTCCGACCTCATGAGAAACAAACACGAGCAAGTTTTACCCGTCGCGTTAAGAAAAATACGTACACGTACTTTTATGGTGATTTGGTATCATTGTCGTTCCAACTACTTAAAAAAATACATGTTTAACCGTGTCACCTGTGTAAACACATAACCACAATAAGTTTTCCCCGCCACGTAAATAAATATACGTACGGGTGCTTATAAGAGTTTCAGATGCATATAATCAATAAAATAAACTAAATTAAATTATCTCAATGTTGATGTCCACTCACAAGGGAAGCTCATTGTCCAATTCAATTTTGTGGTTCAAATTCATGAGAAACCTATAAGGAAATTAATTCCATGAGAAATTGCAATTGTTATTGACATTAATACCTATGATAATGAAATTTTCTTCATAAATAACTCCGGATCACTAACTAACACCTCAATATAAATTTGTTAGCAAAATAATGTCAAAGATTAGGTCAAAATTATTTAGTCTAAACACGAATAAAATCAGCTTAAAATTCAACCTAGTTGAATAGATCTCAATTTGAGCCAGACCTCCACAATTTGTATCCTTCATTCAAATATATATATATATATATATATATTCACTTATACATAAAATTTATGTTTATTATACATTCTTACTTGGATGCATGTACACGTGTAGAAATTTGTAAATATGAATACATGTACAATGCCATCATGTTGATTTGACTATCTCCAAGCCCAAAAAAAGTGTTATTCCAGGCCTGCCCGTTTTTCTTACGTGCATTTGCTGTCTAGCCCACGGATTATTTGAAGTCAGCCAAAGAATTCTTAGGATTGCCAAAAAATTTAAGTTTGGCAGCATTTGACCTCTATCAAACAACCTATCAATAAAGTAGTATGATTAATACATCAAATATTTTGGGAGAAGTGTATGAAACATTTGTAACAAAAAAAAAGTGGTACTTGTATGCACATATGGAGTTCGGACAAATTTTCACCCGAAGTCGAACGAGAACCTAAGAGGATTGAAAGGGATCATTCTTGAACAATAAAATTACATCGTAATTTGAATTTCAATGAAACAATACATCAATGAAAAGTTATTTCAATAAGTTTATAATTTTTTTTTGTTTTTTATTTTCTACATTATAGAATAGAGGTAAGGGGTAGGGGGCAAAACTCATTAAAAAAAAACAGGATTATCACAATTATTTTGAACCATATGCATGCAAAATATTGATTTTTTTCACAATTGTTTTGAACCGTATGCATGCAAAGGTGCACGTACGATTCCTCGGAGATACAATTTTGTCATAATCAACCAACTTTATCGAGAAAGGTTAAATTTTTTTAGTCCAAGAGGGAGATCTCGAATCAAATTGTTGGTCTTATGTCTCAATATAGAAGATGATAGTAGGGATCTTTATTTGTATATCAATTCTCCAGGTGGATCAGTTATACCGAGAATTGTTATTTATGATACTATGCAATTTGTGTTACCAGATGTACATATAATATGTATGGAATTAGCCACTTCAAGGAGAATTTTCATAAGAAGAAATTCCCAAACGCCTAGCATTCCCTCATGATTGGCGTCAATGAGTTTTTTTTTTTTTATATGAGAAATAAAAAAAATATTATCCATTTGCTATATAGAATATGAATCAAATAAAGAATAAGTAATAATAGGATGACACTTCAAGTTCGATATTAACAAATCATTATNGCCAAACGCCTAGCATTCCCTCATGATTGGCGTCAATGAGTTTTTTTTTTTTTATATGAGAAATAAAAAAAAATATTATCCATTTGCTATATAGAATATGAATCAAATAAAGAATAAGTAATAATAGGATGACACTTCAAGTTCGATATTAACAAATCATTATTTTTTTTCTAACATGAGGTTTTGTACTGAAATAGTTGTATAAAAGAAGGGTTATTCCCAATTTAATTTGCTATGTAAACCAAGAGTCAATTTCAGCTTCACAAAACATTATTCTTCCAGAAGAGAAGTCACTTTCTTTATTTTCATGTTATGCGAGGAAAGTGTTAGAGACCTTTCACGTTAACGCCTCCCGCTCTCTAGATCGCGAACGACGCGCCCGCTCCCGCTCCTGTTTGCGAAGGGTCACGTCTCCTCCTGTGCCGCGAGAACTGCTCACGCTTCTATTTTAGTAAAGGATCGCGTCTCCCGCCCGACTCGAACTGTTCCCGCCTTTTCTATTTTGCGAAGCGAAGCATCCCTTCGCTCCATTCTTTTCGTGATAAAAGAGCGGCCCTCATTCTGATTTTTTAGTTATGTGAAGTCACGGTGTTCTTCGGTTTTCCTCGGGATAGAGGAAGGCTTCCACGGGGCCGTGGAAGAGAAGAAGTGCAAGAGGTAGTTCCTTGCGGCAGAAGGAATAAAAAAGAAGAAGAAGATTGTTCTCTCTAGGCTTCTTCGTGGTGACTTGTGACAGAAGAGAAATTGAGTTTATTTCTCTTGTACGTATTTCTTCTTCAGTGTATCTCGGTGTAGAGAGAGAAGAATAGAGAGAGCAACGAAGTAGAAGTGAGAGATTCCTCTTGTAAGTCGAGGTAAAAGACTGATGTAAATTCTTTAATTAGTAAAATACTCTGCAACTCCGTGGACGTAGGCAATTTACCGAACCACGTAAATCTGTGTGTTCTTTTTTGGTGTGATTTTTCTCGTTCTATTTTTTTCGCTTCGTCGATCGCTCTCTTATTTGATTTTATTTTATATACCATCACAAGTGATATAGATTGCTAAACAGCAAAACCATCATAGGCACAAGCAATTTTATTTTTGTTATAATTAATAAATAAATCATTTCGCAACAGGTACTTCATGAATTATTGGTGGGGACTCATGCAACCAAAGTTAACTTGTAAGGGTCCTCCTCTCAGCAGTCACGATTCGCCACCCCCTCATCCATCCAATGAAATACATAAATTTTACAAAAATCAGGGGCCTTTCCGTGATACAATTTAAATAAATAATTATATATATTTTTTAATTATTTGTCCCGAAGAACAGACCCTAATTGGAGGTTAAAAATGTTAGCAGGTATGACACCCTGTTCACAGTTTAATTTATTTAAAATGTTACTATTTATAATAATTTGAATCCCACCCCACCCTAAATATTTCCTTTTATTATCCTATGCTGTGGTATCTGAAGGTTTTGAATATATAAATCATGGCAGAGATGAGGGAGTGATGTGTTCCTCGCTGTCATAAATATTATTGCTTATTTATTTATTTCCCCATTTCTCGATTTAAACAAAGGCCCGCTTTTTTATATAAATGCCCCTCTCGCTTCTTTAATGCCTCTATCTAGAGCCGACTGGAGAGGAGTGTGATGGAGTGTTGCGGCTGGAACAGAAAAGGGCAGATTTGAAGAGGAGATTGAAGAAGAAGAAGAAGAAGAAGAAGAAGTAGAGTGAGTGAGTCTTTGTTTATATTTTTTCCTTTTTCAAAAAATGGTTTTTTCTTTGTTTATTTCTTTAATCGGTGTGCGGAAGTTGTTGTAAGTGCAGCGAGAACTGATTCTTTGTCCATTTTTTAGAAAATTTTTTTTTTTGATTTTTGTTTAGGTTTTCTTGTTTAAAAACCTCATCTTTGATGTGGGTGTTGGTTTGTTTGGTTAGGTTTCTGTTGGTGCTTGAAGAGCTTTGCTTTATTTTATTTTATGTTTTTACAGGCAAATGAGATTATTTTTAGCCTTTTAGTTTTAAATGAAATGATTTTTTCTTTCTAGTTTTGGTACTTATTCAGTTATCTATATCTTTTTTTTTTCTTTTTGTTTTGCATGATAAATCTTCTGTAATTTTATTCGAACTTTTCTAAGCATCTTTGTCTTTCACAAAAGGCATTTTCAGAGTGAGTATTCAGTGGTAATGGAGATAGAAAACTACACACATCGAGTTCTGCAAAGAATTCATAAAATAGAACCAGAAACTGCAACAAAAATTGTCGGCTATCTTTTATTGCAGCGCAGTAGTGAAGAAATAATGGAATACGCCATGGGAGATGAAGAACAGATACATTCCCTTATTGCTGAGGCAAAGTCTTATCTCATCTCATCACCCAAACTCAACTCCTCCGAACATCGGCATCCATTTATCTCCCATTACCTTACTGTTCACCGACCATTCCCATCTCCTTCAAGCTTTCGCGTGCCAGCCCCTCTTCATCTACCATCAAATCACCAACCCTTTATTCAGAAAATGGACCATTTTTCTCATAGCAATGAAGTTTGGGGGATGGAAGACCAGTTGCAGCCCTCCAGCCCAGTAGGTTTTGATCTACAAGGCAATTTCTATCATTCCGATACTGGTTTCGGCGCAAGAAACCGGCCACAGTTGAGCTGCCATTACTTCTACCAAGGTTACTGTAAACATGGACAAAGCTGCAAGTTTTCCCATGGTGCCAATCCTGATATGTTCAATCAAATTTCTGGATTTGGCTTGAATGAGTTAACCGTAGAAGACAATATCTTCTCTCCGGGCTGTCTTGAGAAGCTTGAGATGGAGATTGCCGGAATATTGAAAGAGAGGAGGGGTTTACCGGTTACTATAGCCTCATTGCCTTTGTTGTATCAAGAGATGTATGGGAAAGCTCTTCAGGCTGAGGGTTATCTCACTGAAAGCCAAAGGCATGGAAAAGCTGGTTTTAGCTTGACAAAGTTGCTTGCACAATTGAGAAACATTAGGCTTATGGATAGGTATGTTTATGTTTGGATACTTGGTTTGATTTGTATGAGTTATTGTTTGGGAATTCATCGTGCAATATTCGTGTTTTTAGGCCTCATGGGCAGCATTTTGTGGTACTCGCCGAGGATGCTCCGAAATACATGGAATTTATTAGCGAAAGAAATGACTATGGAGCTTCTAGTTCTCATCAGATTTATCTAACTTTCCCTGCTGAAAGTAGTTTTACTGATGCCGATGTTCAGAATTATTTCAAGTAATGATTTCTTTTGATTTGTTTCTTCAATCATGGGTTCTTTTGCTTCTGTGGAAATAGGAATATTTGCATACATAGCCCACAATTGTTTTGTATTTACATATTTGAAACCTTAACTTTCATATTACCACAGCACTCATCTTTTATATATTACTTCAATAATAGCACTATTAGCCCCTTTTAAAAATTGAAATACACATTTTCATGCATCGGGTTAAAGCGCCAAAGCGATATATCCTCGGTTTAAAGTGCCAAAGCGATATATCTGTTAAGTAGGAAAGCTTTGGTGTGAGATATGTAAAATATGTAAATTTCCCTTGAAAATATGAATTTTTAATTTGATTTTGTCATGGTATATTGATATACTATTATTTTTTTTGGTTGATTTAGTCAATTTGGTCCTGTTCATGATGTGAGGATTCCGCGGCAGGAGAAAAGGATGTTTGGTTTTGTGAGCTTCTACCGTCCTCAGACCGTGAGGCAAATTTTAGCAATGGGTCACCCCCATATTATTTGTGGTGCTCGTGTTCTTGTCAAGCCCTACAAGGAAAAATCAAGATTGGTTGAGAGGTACCACTCAAATTTAGAGCATTTTTTTTTATCTTAGTCCGTCTTGGATTAAATTTTTTTCGGGCATTTACATACATAGCACTCAATTCTTAGGATTTATGTATCACACACCAAAAACTACCATATTTGCATGCACAACACTCAATTCTTTCTTATCACACCAAAGATAGCACTAATTATCACATTTAAATAGTAAAATCCACCTTTTCAAGTGCTGTGCGTGTAAATATGGAAGTTTAGCTGTGAGATCCATAAATCCATAAGAATTATGTGCTGCATATGTAAATTTTTGAACTTTTTTATATTTTATATATTACTTTTATAAGATATGAACAATTTAGATGGAGCTCACTTTGATATATTTGTAAGTGTTAGAACGTAAAATATTAGATCTTTATTCAATTGTCTTTCTAGTACATGCAGATATGTGTCTATGTATAAGCAAGAGATGTTGTAATATTTTTTAGGAGCATTTACATACATACTATACCACTCAATTTCTATGTATTTACATCTCGAACGCCTAAAGTTTATTTTTTACATATCTACCATCCAAAATCTTTCATGTTAAACTTTCTGCGTATATACCATCCAATGCTTCCATATCTCATAAAAAACACCACTATATAACTTTTAAAAAGTGAAACAGACCTTTTTCTTACATAATGTGGCATATCTGTAAGAATTGAAGTTTAGGTGTTAGATGTGTAAATACGTAGGAATGGAGTGGTATGTGTGTAAATTTTCCATATATTTTTTTAAAGGTATCAGTTGACTAGTAAACATCTTACATTTGCTAATAAAATGACATTAAATGGCAGATGTCAGTGTGCTAAATGACCCTTCTGGATTTTATTCATATTTTTTGCTCTAGAAAATCTGATAGCTTTTTTCTTGTTACCAAATGTTTTGCAGGAAATATGCAGAGAAGTTGGATTCTCAGATGTGTCTCTCTCCTCTTTCTTTTGACATGGACAATGGTCTAAGCTCTAGTATGTCCAAAAACTATATTATTTATTTGCTATTATTATTATTATTATTTGGGTTTATTTGCATATATTTCACCCAATTCTTATATATTTACATATCAAATGTCTAAATTTTGCTATTTATACTTACACCATCCAAATACTTCATATTACATAAAAAATACCCCCATTGTGCAATACATCTTTTCATGCATAGATAATGTGATATGTATGTAAAAATTGAAGTTTTGGTGTTACATATGCAAATACATAAGAAATGAGTAGTTTATATGCAAATCTTCCTTTTTTTTGTTTATAATGTACAGCACTAACAGTGCAAATTATTTCATAGCCCTTCTGTCATCTTTAGGACAAAGAGCATGTGATACTTCTCAGTTATCTATGAAGCAGCAGATTGAAGACTTGGATCCAACCTTTGATCTGAAGAGAAGACAAATGCCTGTTGCTGCACATCCTTTCATGGCGTATGGGTTGGAGGACTCCAAGTTTCTAGAAGGTCTCTTAAATTTATCATTTTATTTTTATTTTTTTTAAGTTTACATAAGTTATTTGAAGTTGATAATTTGCTCATCAGATTGATGAACTCTTGATTCTCATAGCAGCGCAGGTCAGCTCATTGAACATTGCATCATCTAAAAGTTCAGATGATGATAATACTTGCCAGACAGGCAGCAGTTGCAGTGATGTGGATAGGTAATAAATCTAGATTTTATGATTCATTATATGAAGAAATATGCTTGGATTAGCATATAAATCAAGGTTTTTTTTGGGGAAAGTTTATCGCTGTTTTGTTTTTTAGACCTCTGACATTTGTCTATTTAGCTATTATGGCTTTTATGCTGTTTTTTATAGGAAGGAAAAATTTTGGCATGGCTGTAAAAACTTTTAATAAAGCTGCTTTCCCCATCATAGCTCAGTTATTTAGTATAAATAAGAGAAATTTATTTATGTATTTTCACATCCAACACCCAAAGTTTGATATTCACACTTATAACATATTGGAGTCGTAAACTTACATGAAAATACATATTTCACCTTCAAAAAGACATTGATTGTGATATTTTTTGATGTGATGTTAAAAATTTGAGTGATATGCATGTAAATATGAATATCTAGGTGTCAGATATATAAATACATGGATTGCAGCTGCCCCAAACGAACGTTATGTTAAATAGCTCGTTGTATGATAATTGAATTTCACAAGACACCAATATGATTTTGTCATTTTACAAAAAGTTCTTTATTTGTTCTCTCTAAAAGATCTATTTTTTAACTTGCAGACTCCAGATTCAGTTGCCAGACAGCCCTTTTGCGTCTCCTAGATTCGGATCGAACAGTCTTTACACAGTAATATAGAGAAGAAAGTGGACAGTAGGGTAGCTTATAGAGGTACAGTTTCTTTGAGAGTTCTATAGCCCGCAATTATAATATCAGAAAGTTCATAATCTTTACAGGTTTTTCATGGAAGCCAACAAAGTTTTACACAAATGTTATTTGAATAGAACAAACTTTATACTTGCTTTACATTATTATCACAGTGAAACTCTCATTTTGCTTTGAGAACCTGATAGTTGTATTAACTTTAGTTACAAAGGTGCTATTGGACATTTAGTGGTTGCTAGGAATTACTTGGCTGTTTTGAAAGTTTTCAAAGTAATAGATGCAAGACATGTTTCCTCTCTCTCTCTCTCTCTCTCTCACTATCTTTTATATATATGTATGTGTGTGTGTATGGATTAGAGTCCTACTTTATTGAAATTGTGGTATTTTATGCTGATGGTATTTTATGCCATTATTGAAAGCTTCTGTGATCATTAGAGCTTGTTTCTTCTGCATGATTGAGTCTGTTTTCGTTTCTTTCTCTTTTTATTTTTAAAGGAGTTATCAATTTGTCCATCGTCGTATACTTCTTTTTTTCGAAGAAGTCTTTCTTCTAGATCATGTGAACGATCGGGAGTGAGTCTTTCACTGTCTCACATGGGTAACAGACTCATCGGCATACGGAGCATGCGACTTAAGAAACTCTCTTTGTCACAAAGAGATTCCACCGATGCTCCAAGTCTTGGCCTCCGCTCCCCACGGGTGATGAAGCTCTCCTTCTATTTTCTCTGATCGAGACGGTGGTCGAGAAAGAAAATGCGAGAGGAAGCAAAATGAAGAAAAATGGAGAAACGGAGGAAGAAGAAGAATAATGGAGGAGCTTTCTGAGAACTCTTCAAAAACTCTGCAAACAGATCTGTGATCGCTCCTCAAGCTCTCTACCTCTCCCTATGTTTCTCGAACCGAGACAGTGATTGAAAAAGAAAATGTGAGAGGAGGAAGAAAAAAGAAACAAAGAAGAGGAAGAACAAGAATGCGGGTGAAGTTAGCGCCTCCCCGAAACTTTCAAAAGCTCTCTGTGATTACTCGTGGTCCTACTAAGTGAAACCAGTGCAGGAAGGATATTTGCAAATTTTCGAATGACCACTTGCCACTTTTGGCAAGCGCCCAGGTTAACTCAGAGGCCATTTTCAGTTTAGGATCGGTCCAACAACTTATCTCAGTAGTTGGAAGGCGTTCTGATGGAAACGCGGGTACCAGGCAATGAAATAGGTTGATTATCCTTTGCGTTGCCACGTGACAAATGGGGTGTGGCCACTCTTGGGCATGGCCATGCCTAGTCTACTTGGGGCAATTTTTTTTTTTTTTGTAATTCAGGTCACGGGGCAATACCTGAAAGGACCTCCTTAAGTGAAAATGACGTTTCAAACACATTCACGTTGTTCGTTTTGTCATCTGGAGTTATCTAAAGCATAACTCATTATGACTAAACCAATTTAGGGCCTAATTAGTTCGCGTTGTGTAGAACAAACTTATTTGGTCGAGGCCGTCCCATCAATGTATTGCCGAGTGTCCCTCTCCTCACCGACAACCAAAGCCCAGCAAACGAACTTGGCCACACACTAGAGGATTGAAGACGGGATGTTTTGCTACTTGGGGAGTCCTATTTGCGTGAAGCATACCTTAAGGTTGTTCTTGTGGACATCCTATACATTATACACGTGACATAAAAAATTGACACCAATAAGACCATAATATATTTATAAGCCGTCCTTATGCTACTAATTCTGCTTCAATTGTATCTGTTGTAATTGATGTCATTGATTGTTTTATTTAAAATTTCATGCCAATGATAATATAGCCAAGTAATTTTTCTCAATAATTTTTTAGGGAAATTTGCATTAGTAGCACAGAATTATTATATATCCACATATCTCACACATATATTTGATATTTACATACATGACCTTTTGGTGCTTTAAACATATGCATGAAAAAGATGTATTTCACTTTTAAACAGTGATAATGGTGTTATTTTCGACATGATATTAAATATTTGAGTGATGTGTGTGTAAATATGAAAGTTTAGGTGTGAGAGACATAAAAATTGTGTGCTATGTATGTAAATGCCTTTATTTTTTTGCAGTTTGTTTTTTATGAGATTACATGCTGTGTTCCTTTCTTTTGTTGGGAAAAAATTTGCGTGCGTACGCAGCGCTGTGTACATCAGTAACCTATAAATAGGTTATAGGGAAAGTTTTGGGGGGTTATATCCTCGTTATACCCCTGTAACCTCCTAGGAACCTATAAATATGTGAAAACAAAAACGTAAAATTTACTATAAGGTACAAATATGTTACAGAAAGGTTACAGAGGGTATAACACAGTTATAACCTCTCAATAACTTTCTTCTAACCTATTTATAATAGGTTACTGACGTACGTAATTTTTTTCCCTTTTGCGGGGCATATCAGCTTGCTGCTTTAGGTTTGCTGTAATTTCTAATTATTTTCTACTTTTGGTTTGAAAAGTTTTATTTTTAATATTCTCTGGTGAAGTAACCGAAGGTAAATAAGTGAAGTATATACATAAACAAAGTTAAGGGGCATTTAATTATCAACAAAATAGGACTTAAATTATTTACATTTTTGACCTCGGAATGGAAATCAAATCATTCANGTTTAAAGTGCCAAAGCGATATATCTGTTAAGTATGAAAGCTTTGGTGTGAGATATGTAAAATATGTAAATTTCCCTTGAAAATATTAATTTGTAATTTGATTTTGTCATGGTATATTGATATAGTACTATTTTTTTTTTGTTGATTTAGTCAATTTGGTCCTGTTCATGATGTGAGGATTCCGCGGCAGGAGAAAAGGATGTTTGGTTTTGTGAGCTTCTACCGTCCTCAGACCGTGAGGCAAATTTTAGCAATGGGTCACCCCCATATTATTTGTGGTGCTCGTGTTCTTGTCAAGCCCTACAAGGAAAAATCAAGATTGGTTGAGAGGTACCACTCAAATTAAGAACTTTTTTTTTATCTTAGTCCGTCTTGGATTAAANTTGAAAGTTAAAAATACAGGTCAGAGCACGTGTGCTTTTATGCTTCAAGGATCCAAGCTTATAAAACTAGCACGTTTATCAAAATAATCTGTCTTTCGGGGGAATATATTTATATTAGTTGACCTCCAATTTATCAAATCTTGGATACCTAGCTAGGTCATGCATGTGCTCATAGATAGGAAATCTAACTTCATTGTGAGCTCAATGTATACTTTATTCTTGTTAGAAATTGGGCCTTCATGTTCTAAGTTTATTATATGTGGCCCCCAATTCATTTAGTAAGACTTATATAATATAAGTGCTCAATAAAAGGTCCAATTTAAGCTTATTAGATAGTATTGAGCTCATAAAGGTTATATTTATGCTTGCAGATGAGCTATTGAGTCACATTTTGTGCAGTCACGAGCTCATTCTTTTTTGTTTCTATTTTGTATTTTACTTTTTTTTAATCATATTTGTGTTCAACGAGTTCATTTAAGTACTATTTGTTTGGGTTCAATCTGTCTAAAATCCCACACAATTTTGAAGTCATCTTGCCTGAATTTATCTTCCCTGATTAGGAGATACTTAGTCTAGAATGGGTCTATCCACCACCCAAAGAAATGCACTTGGGGGTGGCTTGCATCACGACCTAAAACAGTATATCCCATCATGCAAAGAAATGCATGTACGGGTTTTCCGACCTCATGAGAAACATATACGAGCAAGTTTTACCCGTCGCGCTAAGAAAAATACGTACACGTACTTTTATGGTGATTTGGTATCATTGTCGTCCCAAGTACTTAAAGAAATACATGTATAACTGTGTCACCTGTGTAAACACATAACCACAATAAGGTTCCCCGCCACGTAAATAAATATGCGTACGGGTTNGCGTATCAATATATATATATATATATATCCAGAAATTAAAATGTTTTTGGTCCAGGAAATAAAAAATTAATATGGTTAATTGCAGAAATCACGATGTCTATCTATATGAACGAAATTAGATGAATTAGTTTATGAAGCTTAGAAAAATGTGCAGTAAGGGAATTATACCTAATTTAAATTATTTCCTTTCTTTAGTCTAAATAACGTAGTAACATAAGTATTGTTCTGTTAGCTGATCTGGTCCGGTTGATCATCTTCAATCTTTGGCAATGAGTCTAAAAATCTTCGTTGGATGGCTGATGATGCTTTGTGAAATTTGCTCTTCAAGTGCGTCGGCTCTACTATGAGATATGCTACCGCATCGAGTCGGTTTTCCTACGGTGGACAGTTCATATGTTATGTTGTCGCATTTCTGGCCGAATGACTTACGCTTAGATCTCTCAGTCGCCTTTCTACTTGCCTTCCTGCTTGGTCTGTCTTGGCCTAGTTGATTTGGTTTGTATGATTTTATGGACCACGTGATCTCCATACAATGGATTTACCACGATCATATTTTTCTCTTCTGGATTGTTACATCTGAGTAAGAACAATGCTGAATATTAATGATTTGATTTTTTTTTTATGCTTAATGTAAAATTTATAAAAATATGCTGATAAAAAATATAAAAATTATATTATTAAAGGATAAGATCTACAGAATTATGAGAGCTTAATTTTTTTGGGATACGTATGTAAATCCTCTATTCTATAAATTGCATTCAATATTTAGTACCACATCATTAATCGTTTAAAGTTTAATAACTTTATTTAGTCGTGGAGAGAAAGCGCACTCACGGGCTGTTTGATGAAGTGCTTCGGCCCATTGGGCTGTGGAAAGTCTCCGGGCCATTTATACAGAAATGTATGTGTAGAAATACATAAAAATCTTGAATCAACTTGAGGTGAAGACGTGTGTGGAGCCCATGATAGTTTGATTGCGAAGATAGTTTGGCCGTTATGACAGTTATTCACTTAGACCCTTTATGGGTTACAGAACGGGGCTTACATCACAACAGTTTCAAATTTTAATTACATTGGGTTAAATGTATGAGATCTATACAACAAATATATTAGAACTTAAGGAAGGTGATAAAAAATATTGACATTTTTTTTACACAATTTATATTTTCTTCTTCTATCTTGGCACAGTGGGGGTTGGTTACATGAATCATTTTTCTCCGTTGGGTTTAGGGGTGTGAACGAACAGAGCTTGTGTTCGTGTTTGGTTCGTTTGAAATTTAGTTTGTTTGAAATAAGATCGTGTTTGAAATTGTTCGTGAAGTCACTGTTCGTGTTCGTTTCTTAACGAACGAGCCGAACACGAGTCGAACACGAG
>JXCR01096463.1:0-16282 GCA_002079205.1 Phalaenopsis hybrid cultivar | reverse complement strand
GGAAAACCACCACCTCCATTTCCTCAGAGACTTTGTCAGCAGAAGTTGGATAAGATATTTTCAAAATTTTTCAAAATATTTAATAAGCTTATAATTAATATTCCATTTGCTGAAGCCTTAGAGCAAATGCCAAGCTATGTAAAGTTTATGAAGGATATTCTTACTAAGAAAAGGAAGTTTGAAGATAATGAGACTATTGCTTTTAGTGACAAGTGCAGTGCTATAATTCAGAAAAAGCTTCATGAAAAGGTTAAAGATCTTGGTAGCTTTACAATTCCATGTGCAATAGAAGACACATTTTATGGGAAAGGTTTAAGTGATTTAGGTGCAAGCATTAACCTTATGCCATTATCAATATTCAAAAGATTCAGATTAGGAGAAAGAACTCCTAGTATTGTAACTCTGCAGTTAGCAGATCGTTCTGATAACATACCCTAAAGGAGGTTTATAGAAGATGTCCTAGTGAAAGTGGATCAATTTATTTTTCCTGTTGATTTCATTGTGCTACGATGTCCTAGTGAAAGTGGATCAATTTATCTTTCTTGTTGATTTCGTTGTGCTAGATATGGACAAAGTGGATCAATTTATCTTTCCTGTTGATTTCATTGTACTGGATATGGAGGAAGATAAAGAGATACCTATCATTTTGAGGAGATCATTCCTGTTGATTTCATTGTGCTAGATATGGAGGAAGATAAAGAGATACCTATCATTTTGGGGAGATCTTTTCTAGCCATAGGAAGAGCAATGATAGATGTGCAGAAAGGGGAATTAACAATGTGCATCAATGATCAAACTGTTACTTTCAATATTTCAAGATTAATGAAATATCCTACAAAAGGTAAAGATGATGAATGTTATAGGATGGATGCTGTAAGATATCTAAGTGAATGCCATTTCAAAATAAATTATGAAGAAAAATCTGAAGAAAAATATTTGAAGCACGAGCAAGAAGAGGAATTGGATTGATGTGAAGAGTTTTTTAAGGAAGATTCAAACCATGTTCGAGAAAGTTTTGAAATTTTTGATACTATAGACAAAGACAAATCATTTTGTCCATCAATTGAAAAACCTCCAGAACTTGAGTTGAAGTTACTTCCTGAACATTTAAAATATGCCTTTTTAAGAGATTCCTCTACTTTACTAGTTATAATTTCCTAAAATTTAACGATGGAAGAAGAAGAAAGGTTGATGAAAATTTTGAAAAATTTAAGGAAAGCCTTTGGATGGACAATTGCTGGTATTAAAGGAATCAGTCCTTTAATTTGTATGCATAGAATTCATGTGGAAGAGAACCGTAAACCCAGAGCTTATCCTTAAAGAAGACTAAATCTTATTATGAAAAAAGTTATTAAGAAAGAAATTTTAAAGCTGTTAGATGCTGGAATTATCTACCCTTTTTCAGATAGTTCATGGGTTAGTCCAATTCACTGCGTTTCTAAGAAAGGAGGAGTAACTATAACTATGAATGAACATAAGGAATTAATACCTACTAGATAAGTTACAAGATGACGAATATGCATTGATTATAGAAATCTAAATCTTGTCACTAGGAAAGATCATTTTCCATTACTCTTTCTTGATCAAATGCTGGATAGACTAGCTGGGCATAAATACTTTTATTTTCTCGTTGGATTTATTGGTTATCACCAAATACAAATATCTCCTGAGGATCAAGAGAAAATAATTTTTACCAGTCCTTATGGTACTTTTGGTTTTAGAAGGATGCCCTTTGTTTTATGTAATGGCCCTGCTACATTTCAAAGATGTATAAAGGCTTCTTAGCCATTAGTATTGAAGGTATATTAGAGAAGATCAAAAAAATTGAGAATACTATGGCTTTATTGGAGACCAAGGTACTTGAGTTGCATACACATATAAAGCATATTGGATGGCAATTGAAGATGCAATTTATCCACACAAGTTTTATAGAGGAAGCAGATAAGACAATGTTCATAAAGTAGAAGTGGATTGAAGAAGATAGTATCAAAGCTCTTCACCATCGTCCATTTTATCAACTCTATAATCCTGGAGAGACTAATGAAAGACATGAATTTATTACTTCAAATGAAGAATAGAATTAATTTTAATTTTAGAGTTGGTGTGTTAGAAGTTGTTGTTTTCAAGTGGTTTAGTGTTTAAGTCTTGTTTTTAGTATTTATGACTTCTTATATGTGTTTAATTGTGAAATGATTGTTGTGTATTTGTATTTAGAAAAATTTTCTCATCCAAGACTATTTGGAGGGAGAATTAAGTGTTTAAAGGTATTTGTACTTATTTTTGAATTAATATAAGTTTGTTTGTGTGAAAATTTGTGTTATTTTTAGCTTCGAATTGAAATAGTTATTATGGAGAATTATGAGAGAGAGGGGAGTTATAGGAAGTTAAAAATTGTCATTTCAGTGCTCTTAGACCATTTAAGGGTGGTTTACTTTGGAAAATAGTGCATTTTACTTTAATTTAAAAATTTTAAAAATCGTGCACTGGAGCCTAAGCGCCACATCTCACGCTTAAGCTGGTCTTCAGAACTCTAGAATGAGAGCTAGTTTCTTCCATGCCTAGCCGGTCTTCAGAACTATTCAAAATTTAAATTAGCCGAGGTTTTTTATAGCATCTCTAGTAAGGGTAAAGAATATTATTGCTCCTATTTAGCACAACACAATATGTATACTTCCATAACATAATTCCTATACTAATTACTGATTCATGATAAGGAAAAAATATTTTCATATTTAGTACTTTTCTTCTACAAGAAATCAAGTTATTTTTAAGTTTGTTCTGTTTTTTTCAAAATATTAAAATTACCCAAAATATTTAAACTTTCATTACTGCAAAAATGTCTTTAGTTTAAGTAATTGTTTTTTTAAAATAGAAAGTTTTCCAAAATGTGCATATTGCATATCTTCCCTGTGGGTTCGATATTGAGGTCTTAATAAAAAAGTCCTATATTACTTGATAACGATACATATACTTGCGTAGTATCCAAATATATATAAATTAAAAGTTAAATTCTTATTTTTCTTTAAGTTCAGGTTTTTGGTTTTGCTGCTAAATAACAAAATATAAGTGAAAAATATAATCAGAATTATTGTTATACTGTTTCATATATGTAGTTTCGGGATCGCACATCAAAATTGATAAACTTTCTTCTATTGAAAACTCCATAGCTGGAAGTATTTCTGGAATTAGAAGCCATGGAATTCAAAATTTGAAAGTTTCTGGTCATCCAAGGCAGTTTTTAAGCCTTTAAATACACCTCTCGGCGGTTATTTTGAAGTGCAATCCAGCCAAAGTTTGCCAAATATGTTCTAAACCGTATGAACTGTTCTCAGCGTTGTTGGCTCTCCAGATGTCGTTGTTAGTGCCATGGCCCGTGTAGATGGGTGCGGTTGGCGCCCGTTATGGCGTCGTCGATGCTAGAGGCCAAAATTGCTGTTATTATTTTTTTGTTCAATTCGATTCCAAATTTTTCATCTAATACCAATATTTGTCTTAATTTATGACATATAAAATTGTGTAGGATTCAATAATATTATTATTTCATAATATATAAAAAACTTATTAAATAAAATAGTAATATATAGATATATCTAGATTTATATATGGGTTTCCTCCCACAAAGCGCTTGGTTTAACGTCGTCAGCCCGATGTACCATTATTTCATCAGGATGACTTAACATCAAAATTTCTTTAAAATGTGGCATGTGTCCTTCAAAATAATGTTTCAATCAATGCCCATTAACTTTAAATATGATCTTTAATAAAAATAGTGCCATAATGATAGATTTTAATCACTTTAAATGTTCATAATCATCTGAATTTTAGTTTTCCTAGAAATAATCTCAATCTTGTATTATATAATAAAACTTCTTGTCTAGGTTCAAAATTCTTTTTAATAATCTTTCGATCATGCCATATTTTCATTTTCTCTTTTTAAATTTTTGCATTATCATATGCTTCATTTCTAATCTCCTCAAGTTCATTGAGTTGCAATAATCTTTTCTCACCAGCATCTTTTAGATTAAAATTAAATTCCTTAATAGCCCAAAATGCTTTATGCTCCAATTCTACTGGTAAGGGCATGTTTTTCCAAAAATAAGTCTATATTGAGACATTCCAATAGGAGTCTTAAAAATAGTTTTGTATGCCCATAATATAGTATCTAATCTAGCAGACCAATCTAATTTATAAGTATTTGCAACTTTTTTTAAAATTCATTTTATTTCACGATTTGATATCTCTACTAGAATGCTGGTCGGAGGATGATAAGCAATAGAGAATCCATGCATAATATCATATTTTTTAATCAATTTCTCAATTCTTTTTTTCCTAAAATGGGATCCTGCATCTCTAATAATTACTATTGACATTCCATATTTTGTAAAAATATTTTTATTTAAAAATTTAGAAACACTCTGAGCATCATATTTAGGTACAACAACATCTTGTAAAAATATTTTTATTTAAAAACTTAGAAACACTCTGAGCATCACATTTAGGTACAACAACTAAAAATATTTTTAATTAAAAATTTAGAAACACTCTGAGCATCACATCTAGGTACAATAATAGAATCTTGTAAAAATATTCTTAATTAAAAATTTAGAAACACTCCGAGCATCACATCTAGGTATAGCAATAGCTTCAATCCATTTGGACATTTAATCAACAACAAGTAATATATATAAATTTCCAAATGAAGGCATAAATGGTCCCATAAAATCTAATCCCCATACATAGAAAATTTCAACTTCCAATTTGTAATTTAGAGGCACTTCATTCTCTTAAAAATATTTCTTAGTTGCTAGCATCGATCATATGTTTTAATATATTCATTAACATCTCTAAAAAGAGTAGGCCAATAAAATCCAGCTTGCAAAATTTTATATGCAGTTCTATTTATTCCAAAGTATCCTTCAAATTTAGAATCATGACATCTTTCAATTATTTGTTGAGTTTTTTCATAAGGCACACACCTCATAATAATTAGATCATTACATAGTTTATATAAATATGGGTCATCCCTAAAATAAAATTTTGAATCATATATAGATTTCCTTAATTATTGATTCTTAATATCTGGTGGTAGAATATTACTTAAAATATAATTTACTATATTGGCATACCACGGTATATTCATTTCATCAGTATTATATAATTGTTCATCAGGGGAATTTTCTAAAATTTTATTTGCAAACTTAGTTAATATTTCTTTCTTAAGTCTAGATAAATTATCAGTTATTTGATTACCATTTCCCTTTCTATCAACTACAATAAAATCAAACTCTTGTAATGGAAGTATCCATCTAATTAACCTTGGTTAAGCATCCTTCTTTAGCAACAAGTGTTTGATAGTAGAATGATCTGTATGCACTATATATTTGGTTCCAATCAGGTAAGATCTAAATTTATCAATAACATAAACAATAGCTAATAACTCTCTTTCAGTAGTAGTTTAATTAGTTTGAGCATCATTTAGAGTTTTACTAGCATAATATATTACTTTAAGAACTTTGTTGTGCCTTTGTCTTAAAATAAATTCCAATAACTTAATCACCAGCATCACACATTATTTTGAATGGTTTCTCCCAATCAGGTGGAACTATTATAGGTGCGGTGATTAATTTTTCTTTCAATAATTCCAATACTTTTATGCATTCCTCGTTAAAATCAAATTTTGTATCTTTTCTGAAAGTTGGCATAATGGCTTAGTTATTTTTGAAAAAATTTTTATGTAATGCCTGTACAAACCAACATGTCCTAGAAAAATTCTTACCACTCTAACCGTAGTAGGAGGTGATAATTTTTCAATAACTTGAATTTTTGCAGGATCTACTTCCATGCCATTTTTAGAAATTTTATGCCCAAGTACAAGTCCTCCCGCAACCATAAATTGACATTTTTCCTAATTTAGTGCTAGTTTGACTTTTTCACATAATTCTAGAACTTCTTCTAAATTATTTCAACATAATTTAAATGAAATCTCAAATATAGAGAAATCATCCATAAATACTTCTATTCCATGTTTAATCAAATTACTAAAAATTAACATCATACATCTTTGAAATGTCACAGGTGCATTGTATAGTCCAAAAAGCATTCTATGAAAAGAAAATGTTCCATAAGGGCTTATAAATGTTGTGTTCTCTCTATCCTCAAGAGCAATTAAAATTTGATGATACTCGGTATATCCATCTAAAAAGCAGTAATATTTATTTCCATCCAATATATCCAACATTTGGTCTAGAAAAAGAAAATGAAAGTGATTTTTCCTGGTGGCCATATTTAATTTTCTATAGTCTATACAAATTTGCCAACCGGTAACTTATCTTATTGGAAGTAATTCATTTTTCTCATTTACTTCAACGGTCACTCCTCCTTTATTTGGAACACAGTGAATTGGACTCACCCAAAAAATGTCTGAAATATGATATATAATTCCAGCATTTAATCATTTAAAGATTTCTTTTTAAACAACTTCTTTCATTATTGGGTTTAATCTCCTTTGAGGATCAGCTTTAGGTTCGTATTGTTCATCTAATTGAATTCTGTGCATACAAAAGATACAATAATAGGCAATGTAGATGAATCTCCTAAAAACACATTTTTTAAATGAGCAGGTAGTACTTTCAGTTCAAGTTCAGGTTGTTTAATACTTGAAGGAATAAAATTTTTATTATCATTTTTCAACAAATCTAATGTTTCAAATTTGTCCTAAATATAATCTAAATTCTCTTCTTTTATGTCATTCTCATTCTCGCAATGTTCTTCTTGTCTTGATTTTTCTTCAATCACTTCCTTAAATTACTCATTACTCAGATAATCAGTAGCTTCCATCCTAGAACGTTCATTATCTTTTTCTATTATAGGATATTTGATAGCTTTCAAAATATTAAATGTTACTTCTTGATCCTTAACTCTCATTATTAATTCTCCTTTTTTTCACATCTATCACAGCTCTCCCTCTTGCAAGAAATGGTCTCCCAAAAATAATAATAATCTCATTATCTTCCTTTATATCTAATGTTATAAAGTCTGCAAGAAACATAAATTTATTTAGTTTTACTAATACATCTTCTATAACTGCTTTAGGATAAGTTATTGATTGATCAGCTAACTGAAGAGTTACAGCAGTAGAGGAAATCTCTCCTAAATCTAAACATTTAAAAATTGATAGAGGCATAAGATTGATACTCTCTCCTAAATCACATAAGGCTTTTCCAAAAAACTTTTCACCAATTGAATAAGATATAGGAAAAATACTAGGATCTTTTAGCTTTTAAGGAAGCTTTTTCAAAATAATAGTGCTACACTCTTCACTGAGTGCAATGGTCTCATGATCGACAAACATTCTTTTCTTGTTTAATATATCTTTCATAAACTAAACATAATTTGGCATTTGTTCCAAAGCCTCAATGAAAGGAATGTTTATCATTAACTTTTTAAAGATTTTCAAAAATTTTGTAAATTGTTTGTCTTTATTCTTCTGCTTCAATCGTTGATGAAACAAAGGTAGTGGTTTTTCTAAAAAAACTTGTATTTATTCATTTTCATTGTGGTCGCTTTCAATCTCTTCCTTCTCTTCATCAACTTCAGTTTTTCTTTAGATTCTTGTTTCAACTTCTTTTCCACTTCGTAATTGAATAGCTTTAATTTGCTCCT
Source organism: Phalaenopsis hybrid cultivar (assembly GCA_002079205.1). Taxonomy (NCBI): domain Eukaryota; kingdom Viridiplantae; phylum Streptophyta; class Magnoliopsida; order Asparagales; family Orchidaceae; genus Phalaenopsis; species Phalaenopsis hybrid cultivar. The sequence continues at coordinate 8,620 of JXCR01096463.1, read as the reverse complement.
TATTTTGAACTTTTTGATTAACTTCCGCAGTACTCAGAAGAATTCTTGAAGGTCTGTTACTAAATGCAATACCAATATGTCCTAATTGATTTTCAATATTTCTAATAATAACCCCTTAATTTTGTATTTGATTTCCATATTCAACATTACTTCTTCCATTGCCAATATCTTCTCATTAACTTGTGAGTTAGGGTTAGAGTTAAATCCAGGAGGATAATAAATTTGATAATTATGATTTCCTTACTTGTTTAAATTTCCCGAGTCACCGAATTATTATATTTATTCCAACTAAAATTAGGGTGATTTTTCCATCCAGGGTTGTAATAATTAGAATAGGAATTGTTATTTCAATTATTTATAGCATTCAAAGTTTCATAAGATGATTGAGTATCAATTATCTACCCTAATGAATTTTCCTCTAATACTGGTGATAGTTGAGAATAGTTAACTCCAATTTGATCAATCTATTTTGATATAGCAATAATTTGAGATGCTAAAATAGATATTGTATTAAAGTCATGAATACTAACTACTCTCTTAGGATTTAACCGTTCAGAGGGCCATTGAAAATTGTTAGTAGCCATTTCTTCTATTAAAGAGTATACTTCATCAAAAGTTTTTGACATTAGTGACCCCCCTACAACAGTATCTGTAATAGATCTAAGTGATTCTACTAATCCATTGTAAAAAGTTTGAATTATTAACCAATCTGGTAAAGCATGGTGTGAAAATTTTCTAAGGAGATCCTTAAATCTTTCTCAGGCATCATATATTGATTCCCCTTCAAACTAACCAAAAGATGTAATATTGTTTCTACGCTTAGCGGTTTTAGAAGGTGGAAAATATTTAGCCAAAATTTTTTTTGATAGTTCTCCCCAAGTTTTGATAGATCCAGGTGCTAATGAATTTAACCAAGCTTTAACTTTATCCCTTGATGAAAAAGGAAAAGGTCTAAACTTAATAGCATCATTAGACACTCCATCATATTTAAGAGAAGCACATATTTCAAGAAAACTAGCAAGATATAAGTTAGGATCTTCTGTATGTGTTCCTCCGAATTGATTATTTTGTACAAATTAGATAATAACAGGTTTAAGCTCAAATGAATTTGCAACTATATCAAAATTTTGAATAGTTAAGTGAAGTTCATCTGATCTAGGATTAGAATAACCTTTTAGAGGTCTTTGTCAAATTTCATTTATTTGATTTTCTAAGTTCTTTGCCATTTCGTTCAAATTTTAAATTTCTTTTTGTTGTTTTTAAATTTTTCTAATAGCACGTTTTAATTCTGAATCATAAGGTACTAAGCCTTCATATCCAATATTTTGCATAAATAAATATAATAAGCAAAGAAAAATTTCCTAAAAATATATAGTTATATATATATATATATATATTGGATTTTTTATTTAGATATTTTTTGGATTTTTTTATATTTTATCTCTAAATTTACTAATTTATCAAATATATTTAATTTACTGTTACCTTCCCGACAACAACGCCAAAAACTTGATCCCCAAAAATATAGTTACGTAAAATTATAAAGCTGACTGCGCTTTACAACGGTGCCAAAATCTTGATATGGTATTTTATGAATAAGAACATTAAGCACTTAATGTTGGGATTCTACTCAAGTATACATATCATTATCAAGTAATATAAGTATTTCTATTTAAGTCTCAAATATCAATCCCATGAGGAAGGTTTAAATTTGAAATGATAAATTAACTAGAAAATTCACAAAAAAAAAATGAAATTACTATCACTAATTTTAAATGATTGAGATACTATCATAACTAAATTATTAACTACTAGTAAAATTTAAATGCAAAATTTAAAATTGTAACTACTAAAATTTGTAAAATTCACAAAAATAAAATGAAATTACTGTCACTAATTTTAAATGATTGAGATACTATCATAACTAAATTATTAACTACTAGTAAAATTTAAATGCAAAATTTAAAATATTAACTACTAAACTTTGTTTATGTGATGAATTTTCTAATATGAAAAATCATCTTTCGCACTATAATAAGTTTTTGTTAAAATGAGATGAGATAAATGATTTAAATATGTGTTGTGCCAAATAGGAGCAATTTTAATTCTCTACCCTGATTCAGTGTTATAGAAAATCATTGGATAAACTCAGGTTTAGTCCCTAAATCTGTGGCTTGGCTAGGAGGATACTGGCTCTCACTTCAGAGCTCCCACTTCCCTTCCTCTGCAGACTAACTCTCGCTTTAGTTCTTAAACACTAAGACCAAATTGGGGATTGTAGTTTGTCACCCTAAAAATCTCCAATTCTACACCCAACAAAGTATATTTTCTTATTTAGTTGCACTTAATTCCCTGAACAAAATACTCCTTCATGGAATTAAATGTGATTCTCACTCTATTATAGAACTCATACTCCATTTCCCGGATCATATGTTTCACAACTTATTTTAACAATTCAATTTGTCAGATTGAAAAGTAAATTATGAACGAAGTTGAAAAACCACACAATTTATTTTATATTTTAACATTGGTTCATCCAAATTATCTCTTCATTTCACTATATCTCAGAGAGGGAGAAAAATAAAAGAAGCTACTCAGACTTCATGAGAAAGATACAACAAAATAGAAATTTCATATATAAAAGAAATTTTATACAACAAAAATAAACNAACATTGGTTCATCCAAATTATCTCTTCATTTTACTATATCTCAGAGAGGGAGAAAAATAAAAGAAGCTACTTAGACTTCATGAGAAAGATACAACAAAATAGAAATTTCATATATAAAAGAAAGTTTATACAACCAAAATAAAAAAAACACTTATTTGAAACTCTTTCTTAAAGCAAATCCCTTATAGCCTCTGTTAGAGAATGTAGGAAGAAGAAGCTCTCACTTCCTCTCCCTCTCCAACACTCTTAGAGAAGAATTCACACTTAAACTCACCACAAAAACTCAAAAATTTAAAGAAAATAAATGACTAATGAACTTTAAGTGGCTATAGGGAATGAGGAATAGCGTGGAAGAGAATCGNAGAAAAAGTCTCTCACTTCTCTCCCTCTCCAACACTCTTAGAGAAGAATTCACACTTAAACTCACCACAAAATCTCAAAAATTTAAAGAAAATAAATAACTAATGAACTTTAAGTGGCTATAGGGAATGTGGAATAGCGTGGAAGAGAATCAAAATCGGTTAAAAGGTGCAAAGGGGCACGAAAGGGTCATTTTTCTGATCAATTTTTGCTCTAAATAGAGCCTTATATCAATTCTTCAATAGTTGAATCCAAAAAATATTCAAAAAGAGTCCAATTTTGTCAAATCTTCTAGAAATAAAGCCTGCACCGACACTGGCGTCGTCGGTGCCTATTCTGGCACCGTCGGCGCCCATTCTGGCACCGTCAACGCCATTCGGGCACCATCAGCGCCCATTCTGGCACCATTGGTGCTAGTAGAAATTTAATTAATGTACATTCTCTATTAAATGGCACCATTAGTGACTAGTCTGCCGCCGTCGGCGCTGAACATTTCTTCTAAAACTCCATTTTGACTCCAAATTCCATCCTTTTTTGCTTCCTTTTTGCTTCAAATCCTAAAAACCAACAACCTGCAAGAAAACATGAAAAATACCTTCCTTTAAAGTGCAATATCACAAAAAATGAGTATAAAATATAGGTCTAAAAATGCATATATTTTTGGTGCATGAAGCTCTAGATGATGTTATTTCATTTCTTACTAATGGAAGAGGAGCTTGGAAGGTAAAGAATAACATTGAGGAAAACTTTCTTGTTTGTATTTTAAATGTAGTATTTAAGGCTTGACATTACTTTGTATCTGCCAGAATAATAACTATGAACCACAATAGCAAAGTTACTAAGGATAGAGTCATCTTGAACTTCTGTATCTAACAGATGGGCAATCTAGATGTTGGCTCTATAATTTATAAGAACATTCGTTCTATTGCTCTGGGTGAGATGACTGATGGATTAGGACACCTTGCCCTCATTTTCATATTATGTGAGCAATCAGGAGTTGATTTTGGCATTGATGAGGAGAAGATTGAGCCTCTTAAACCTATTAGGCCAGCAAATATTAAAACCTATGTATCACATGTTGAATGGAGATCAAGAAGTATGAGTAGGGATATTCCTTCTACTTCTAGTATGCCTACTCTCCAGGGACTTATGGAGCAGATGATGATCCAACAAGGAGATATCTTAAGTATGGAAAGCAGTATTACAAATTTGGAGGCCAGGAATGCACATAATGATGATTTAACAAAACAAAAGTTTGAATATGATGCTGCATATGATGATGCTATGGTTAGATACACGAGGGGTGACCACTCACTACAGTTTCCTAGTTACCATATCTTTACCTTTTATCAATAGCAGAAATTTGATGTAGAAGAAGAAGAAGAAGAGGATGAGTGAAGATGTCTACTTAGTCATACTTCTGATCTTTTATTTAGTTTATAGTTTGTTGCACTTTGTTGTTGTAATTATTTAGTTTGTAGAGTGCGATACTTTGATTTATATTGAATGTTGTGTTGTGAACTATAGTCTGTAAAGCTATTTTTGAATTGAAATTTATTTTAGTGCTGTTGTTTATTTTTAGTACTTTAATGTATTTTTTTTTAGTTAACACTTTCTTAGCAATATTTTTTTATATATATTATGTGCTATTTAATGTTTTAAGTTTTATAGCTTTTCATATTAGCACCTGCAATATTTCAGAGTTAAGTTTCAAAAACAGATTCTTCAACGGGTAAGTCTTTTCTTTATGTATTAATTTTTTTTATTTCACCCTATATTTTAAGTTTTTCTTGCTTAATCTTTTAAAAAATTTAAGTTCGGGGGAAGAAAAATTCCTCTTTAAAGAAAGAAACTTAATTTTATTTGTCCTCAATTAGCTATATTTAATTTTTTTTTAACATGACCTTTGGTAGTAGAGACTAACTTTAGATAACTATATTTGTGTTTCTAAATATACAGTGAGCTTAAGTAAAAATTTTAAATGATAAAGGTTAATTCTAGAGATTAAGGTATTTGGTATGAAAGAGAAAGACTATTGTATTTTCATTTTAAGTAAAGAAATTTATATTTTTGAAATATGGAGAATTTTAGAATTTCATAAAAAAAAAGATTGAAACCTTATAAAAAGTCTTCAAAGCTAATATGAATTTATAAAGTGAAGGAATGAGAAAAGTTTTTAACTTTAAGAAGAGGATAGAGAAGTTCAAAATTATTAAAGGCTATCTAGATATAGTAATCCTCACACTAAAAAAAACAAAAAAGAGAAGAAAAAAGAGAAAAAGAAAATAAAAGAAAAATATGTGAGGAGAAGCTTGAGGAGATATCTAATAAAAAAATTGGCTTCACTTGAATCAACTTAAGGAAGAAGACTTAACTACACTCATTAAACTTGTATTTAAGTATTAGCATATTTGCTAGTACAGTTTTCATGAAGTTCTTTTTCATATGGATCCTCTAAATGACTTTAATATGACAATTTGCAAGATTCCTTGAAAAAAAATAGAAAATTAGAAATCTTAGACTTGACTACTAGATATTCTTATACCTTTAGTATTAATTTGAGTTATTTTAAATTTTTCATAAATTATGCTATGATATTTAGTAGACAAAAATATGGAAATCTAACAGTTAAACTTTTAACATAAGTCATATTTTTATGTACTAAAGGAGTTACTTAAGGACAAGTAATATTTAGGTTTGGGGGATTTTGATGCACCAAAAATATATGCATTTTTAGACCTGTATTTTATACTCATTTTTGGTGATATTGTGCTTTAAAATAAGGTATTTTTCATGTTTTATTTTAGGTTGATAATTTTTAGCACTTTGAGTAAAAAGGAAGCAAAAATGATGGAATTTAGAGTCAAAATAGTGTTTTAGAGAGAAATAATTGATGCCGACGGTGGCGAAATGGACGCTGATGGCGCCATTTGACAGAGAGCATAAGCTTAATTCGGGCCACGGGCACTGACGGTGCCATCGTGGGCGCCGACAGTGCTGAAGTCAGTGCAGGGTGAAAATCTAGAAGATTCAACGAATTTGGAGCCTATTTGAAGAGTTATTTGATACATCTTGGAAAACTGACATTATGCTCTATTTAGAGTGGAAATTGACCAGAAAAAGGAGTCCTTTAGTGTGTCATTGAGTTTCCTTTAGTGTTCCATTATGTGTATTGTGTAATGTGGTGTGTCTAAGTGTGATTTCTCCTAAGAGTTTTTGGAGAGGAAGAGGAGTGATAGATTTCTTCTTCCTTACATCTTTGAAGAAAGAATTAAGAGTCTTGTAAAGAGAGAAAGAGTCCAAGAGGAGATACAATGTATTTGCTTTGAGTAAGAGTTAAAGATAAGTGGTGTTTGCTTATTATTGTTGTATAAACTTTCTTATATTTATGAAATTTGTATTTTTTCGTATCTTTCTCATGAGGTATGATTAGTTTTTTGTTTTACTTTCTCCCTACTCTAAGATATGGTGAAATGAAGAGTTAATTTGGATGTGCCAATTTTAAAATATAAAATAGATTGTGATGATTTTTTCACTCCGTTCATAATTTAATTTTTGGTTTAGCCAATTAAAATGTTAACATCTGTTATGAAACATACTATCCGAGAAATGGAGTAAGAGTTTCATAATAAAGTGAGAATCACATTCGATTCCATGAAGGAGTGTGTTGTTCATGGAATTGGGTGGAAGTAAATAAGGAAATATATATTTCTGGGCGAAGAATTGGAGATTCTAAGGTGACAGACTAAAATCGCCAATTTGGTCTTAGTTTTTAAGAACTAAAGTAAGAGTTAGCCTTTATGGGAAGGGATGTGGGAGCTCTGGAGTAAGAGTCAATATCCTCCCAGCCTAATCACATATTTAGAGACTAAACCTAAGAATAGCTAACGATTCTCTATAACACTTGACTGAGGGTAGAGAATTAAAATTGCTCCTATTTGCCACAACACAAATTAAAACCATTTATCTCTCTCATTTAACAAAAAAACTCATTGTAGTGGGAAAGATGCTTTCTCATCATATTTGATAACTTTGTCACAAAAATATAGTTCGGTAGTTATTGCTTATCTTTGCTTTATAATTTTGCTTGTAGTTGGTAATTTAGTTATGTTAGCATCCTAAACATTTGAAATTTAGTGTAGTAGATTTTCTTTATCATTGTGAATTTCCTGATTTAAATTTTCATTATGAGTTTATACCTTCCTCGTGGGATTGATATTTGGGGCTTATTCAGAAAGTCCTGCATTACTTGATAACAATACATATACTTGCATAGAATTCCAATATAAATTGTTTCAATTTATTCTTCATAAATAATGAATCATGTTTTTGGCGTCATTCCAAAGTGGAGTCAACTTTATTAATTTTTCACATCTATAATTTTGGGATCAGATATCAAACTTACCTCCACCTACTACAACAAGAGGATTCAGGAGCTTCTTAGGACATGCTAAATTTTATAGAAGATATATTAAAGAGTTTTCAAAAATTTCTAATCCTTTATGCCAAATTATGAAAAAAATACAAAATTTGACTTTAATCATTATTGTCTTAAAGCCTTTGAAACTTTAAACAAAAAATTGATCACTGCTCATATAATTGTTTCACCTAATTAGGAGAAAGCTTTTGAATTAATGCGTGATGCTTATGATTATGCAATAGGACCTATAATAGGATTTTTAAAAGTATATACTATGCTAGAAGGACTCTTAATGATGCTCAAATTAATTACACCACCATTGAATAAGAGTTATTAGCCATTGTGTATGCTTTTGATAAGTTTAGGTCATATCTGATTGGAGCTAAATGTGTTATGCATACTGACCATTCAACTATTGAATACTTGATGCAAAAGAAGGATGCTAATCCAAGATTAATTAGATGGGTACTTCTTATGCAAGAGTATGATTTTGTAATAGTCGATAGGAAAGGGACTGATAATTAAATTATCAATCATCTATCTAGGCTAGAACTAGAAGAAATACTTGATTTGGAGAGAGAAATTAATCAAACATTTTCTGGTGAACAACTTTATGATATAAAAGGATGAGAAATACCGTTGTATGCTGAAATTGAAAGTTATATTGTTAGTGGTATTTTTCCTTATAGGCTAACAGAAGAACAGGAAAGGAAATTCATTTATGATGCAAAATCATATTTTTTGGATGATCCTTATTTATATAAACAATGGAAAGATTTAGTAATGAGAAGATGTGTGCCTTATAAGGAAATTCAGAAAATTATCAATAAATGTCATGATTCTGATTTTAGAGAATATTTTGGGAATGATAGAACTTTTCATAAAATTTTACAATCTCATTTTTATTGGCCTACTCTATTTAGAGTTGTTAATATATTTATCAAAACATGTGACCGATGTCAGAGAGTAGGTATGCCTCTAAATTTTAATTGAAAAATTGAAATTTTTGATGTGTGGGGATTGGATTTTATGGGACCATTTATACCTTCATTTGGAAATATATATATTAGTTGCAGTGGATTATGTTTCTAAATGGATTGAAGCAATTACTTTACCTTGATGTGATGCTCAGAGTGTTTCAAAATTTTTAATTAAAAATATTTTTACAAG